>BGPR01003534.1:0-28089 GCA_013235015.1 Araneus ventricosus
AAAGGGCAAGCCCTTTTTTTTCATAAAATCAGAATCCAGTTGTGGAAGTGAACTTTTATTAAACCGACGAAATTATAAAGCTGATTGCGAAAGAACGAAGAACTGAAATTGTGCGAAAAATGGTTTTCACGTGAGGTGTAATTTAAATAACATCATGAGAGAGAATTTTAAACATTCATGAGAGAGAACTGATATTAAAAGCCATTACTTTTTATTATTTATTAAAGCCAATTATCTTTGCGTCAAAAACATTTCTGACAAACTTATAAATATGTTATATGTTAAACATGAATGCACTTTCAATCAATAGTATTTTTAACTGAGGTTTCATAAATGTTAGATGTTAATCTTCCTTTTTATATCTTTTGCAAAAATAATTGCGTTCAGAAAGGAGAAAAAAATTAGAGTCTGGGACATTGTAATCGAAAACAGTACTAAAAGCACGAAATGAATGTTGAATAAATGTTTTTTGTGTATACATCTGATTCTTGACAAAACATTTATCACAACAGAAAGGGCAAGCCCTTTTTTTCATAAAATCAGAAACCAACTGTGGAAATGAACTTTTATTAAACCGACGACATTATGTTTCTGATTGAGAAAGAACGAAGAATTGAAATTTCATTTTGCGAAAAATGGTTTTCACGTGAGGTGTAATTTAGATAAAACACATCTCGAGCAATTTCTTTGAGCTTATTTACAACCGGTGGCATATTTAAAAGAACAATGAAAAAATGGTTACTCCAATTTGAAAAGACATCTGAAATAAGTAGTTTCTGATGAAAATTCCCAAAAAGAAGAGAGGTATTTAAAAAGAAACGATGAAAATCAAGAATGTGTGTTTATTTATTTGCTTTTTTTCCTTAACTTTGTAGCTGTAAGCATAAATTTCATAAGTTAATGGATCGTTTTTTTTCTTAAAGAATAGATAAAGTAAATGATGTTTATTTCATTTTAGAAATAAACGCATATTCCTTGAAAAGCATTTGATTTTATCGTAAAAAGAAATTCATGCTCTTTTTGCATATCTGTCAAAGGTGTTGATTTATATCTTGAAGGTAAGGACCAGGAAATTTGTATTAGCTTTATACACATATCTATATATCGTTTGTTTCCTCTAAGGTTTCATTTGGTGAAAGATGCTATAAAACTAGTAATTTGTGAGTCAAATAGAAAACTTTCGAAAATAATTGGTTATTACAGAAAACTCTTTACCAAGTTTTTAAAAAATTCCAGCCTTTTTTTGTAACAGCATATCTTTCAATCAAGTATTGTATTTTTTTCAGCTTTTTGCCTCGATTTTTTAAATAAATACTGTATTAGGACTTTCTTTGCTTTTTTGTTTTATGAAATTGTGATTTAAACATAATTATATAGCTTGGAATAAATACCATAACTACAAAATTGGCCAATTTTGGTGAGTGTGAAGAAAAAAGGGGGTCTTAGACTAGACTCACCATATATAACGATTGAATAATTGTTTTAGACGATCTCTAGACACTGCTCATAATTTCATAAACATTTTTCTCGAAACAATTTATTTGTAGTTAACCAGATACAGCATTTACTCCACAATATGATGTCTATTTTTTTCTTTTTTTTATACTCCAGCAATCATTTCCAAGATTTTAATAACCCTGAAGAAAATAAATATATGCTGTAAAATTATTAAAAAAACATTTTTGTGTTTCACAAAAGAAAGCACTTTGTGACAAATCTGTAGAATATTACCTTATTCTTCAACTTTTTCATTGCATTATACGTAACCTTTAAATTCTTAAGATACATTACAATCAACTGGATTATTAATATATCAAGTTGATTTTCTAAGTTCGTTATATCAAAATTTCACACATTATATAATTTAAAGTATACTAGACCGATAAAGAAGAATTTTATTGAATAATTTAAAGCAGCTATTTGATTTATGTAATGTAATATTTTATGTATGATATATTAGTGCTTTCGAATTAATTTCATAAGCGCCTTGAAGCACTTATAGCATTAATCCAATTAATAACACTTCGGGTTGTTTTTTTTTCACTTTACACGGAATTAAAATAGGTTCAATATCTCACTAATAAAAAAATTAAGTCCTTCAGTGCCTTTATTGATTCCCTTAAGTGATAAGTAATCACATGATCCTTCACTGGACATCGCAACTAGAAAGGGTGCAAAGATAGTTTTAATTAATTTCTAAAGAAAAGAGCGATTTTACTCTGCTAATGCATTAATCTTACAATGCACTTAAAATTAATGACGATCGAAGAGGTTAATTCCCCACTAGAAAAATATTAATAATAACGAGAGTTAAAAATACGAATTTTTTGCATTTGTGTTTTAAATACACTGGCTTTTAAGGATAAAAATAGTTTTCAGGAATACTCATTTGTAGAAAAGTATGCTGATATGTTATACATTTGTCACTTAATATCTTAAACAATACTTTATTTTCAAGTTTTTGGAATTGCCATTTTAAAATTAGCTGGTAAGTTCGTTAGTGATTTTGAGCTTCAGTAGCTTTGCAAATTGAATCTGCACTCAAATTTTGACGAAATTTTTATGTCTAATTTTTTTATTTTTAACATTTTTATTATTGATAATTTTTTATTTAAATTATATGTTTTAATTTTTAAATACCAATTGATGTCGTAATGAGCGAACTTTAAACCACTTTCTCGATGTATGAAAGCATTCTTTGATTTAAATAAAATTCTTCTTGTATGATTTTCTTGATTAATGATTACTTCTCTAAAATAGTTATATATATAAAAATGTTTTTTAAATGTCGTCATCCAGATAAAAGATAACATTTGTTAAATTTTATTGTTAGACGTCTTTTTCTAGGTTTAAAACACCATGAATTATGTTATAAGTAACAAAAAGTATTACAAAAATAGTTCATTTGTTGCAATGTTTTATTTGTATGGAATTATTCGCAGGTAATTTTTTTCCTATTACATATTTCTAAATGATGAATAACCGAAAAACTGATTCTGGTGAAAGCTGATTTTATTTTAGTTAAGTGATTTTTGATTTTAAAAGCAACAATAGAATAACATATTTTCCTTCGTAAGTTCCCTAAAACTAGTGATGTAAGGATGGGAAATGGTTAAAAGTAACATGATATCCTTCATGGTTTTATTTTCACAAGAAATATATAAATTAATATTCTTTCCATTTTTTAAACTTAATTATAAAGAGTTTAGTTTAGTTATATTAATGTCCCGTTTTGAAGCAACACGAGGGCTATTTTTGAACGGACCTCGTAATTTTGAACCTCGGTCAGATGAGGACGACACCTGGCGACACTTGCCGGCGTTGTAGATCCTCTATCATCAACTTTCTCACCTTTACTTGCAGGCTGATACAACTGCTGTGTCAGTAAATGGGGGAGGGGGAGGAATTCCTTCCTACCCCCTGTAGGAGGAAATCTTAGACTTTATCTTATAATTACTTACGCTTTCCTATTCCTTCGTCAGAATCCCGTATAAAAGGGCTTCTGTTTCCTTCTTGCCCGTAATTGAAAGATTAAAGAGAGTCGAAATGATTTGCCTACGCTTATAAAATCGGTTTCAGATCTGTATATGCAATTATGCATATCATAAAACTGATTAAAGAAATTGTAGACTTTTCAGCTGATTTTGCATAAGATGGGTCTGTTACCTTATTTTATTATTTAACGACACCGACCCAGCTTACCCTAAAGGTTTCAAGCTTCACACGATTCGCCGGGAATGAAAATTTCAAAATAATATACTGCAAAATAATAAATAATACACTACAAAATAATATAATAATATATCTAAAAGTGGAAAGCAAACATAAATAAGAGAATAAAACTTAAGTAATACAGATGAAAAAACATAAAAATATACATAATAAACACAAATAATATTATTAAGTAATGTAGATGTTACCCCAACCCAAGGACCGACAATATTTTTTTCTTAAAGAGACATCTTTAGAATTATATTTCTCAAAATTATACTTACGAAGACAACAGTCAGCAATTTGGATTATTAAATATACATTCTTGAATAATGAATGTAAAATGTTTTTTTTTTGTTGTTGTTCAAATTATTTCATTTTTGCTTAACTTAAATGTTCTGTAATAAAATATACTACAATTATTTGCTATAAATATTACAATAGTGGTAATTATAATTATAAATGATTATTAAAGTAAAAAAATAAATAAATTTAAACATTTTTACATATAAGTTATAATTTTTCTCTCCTGAAACGGTATTCTGGGATTTCAAATATTTTACAATATACTCGTATTAAACTTGACTGATTAATAAAACTAAAATATATACTTCATTAAGAACAAAAACTATGTGCTATTTCTAATGAGATTTCTGTTGCTGAATTTCTCTAGACAATTCACGAAATTCGGTGAAGGTAAATCAAATTTCGACGGATGAGCACATAATCTGATGACGAATCATTTCCATTTATTTTTATGATATTGAGTTCATTTGATTTCTGGCAATAAAAGAAAGGATTTAGAGCTAAACATGAATTGATAAATGTACAAACAATTTTCATGAAACATTGTTAGGATTCTTTTTCTTTCACTCAAATTTAATATTTTATTTTGTTGGGCATGTATTATTTTCAAACGCATAAGGGCTGCAATTCTACATTAAAGCAGCTACATGTGACTCCCCATGTAGAAAAAGAGCTTGCTGGCATTCTTCGGAACTGTCAGTGGCCGAAAATTGTATGCCCATAAGGACAGGTCAAATCACTAATTACTATCCCCAAAAGAGCTACATGTTCCGACTCCTCCTGTAAGGTGTGCTTGAGACAGTGGCGGCTCGTCCATTGGGGCTGCAGAACTGCAGCACATTTGAAATGTTTTTAAACTTGTATTTTCGTTTTTAATCTTATTTGCTTACTTTTTCACTCTCAGAGTTCCATGACTTACGAAAGTAGTAAAAATTGAAAAGAAGTCAGAAAATGAATCAACAAGTAAGAGAGAAGCATGTCTGAGCTTCAAAGTACTCTGCCCCCGCCCAAAATTCGCTCACTGCGCAGAAAATCCAGGAGAGAAAAAGCAACCCTTTCTCCCTTTACGACGGGATATCGGCTGCCGGCTGAGGAACTCTGGCTGGCACGGAGCCAACTGAACGATAAAAAGATGCTCTTTTTAATTTATTTTCCTTTTTTTCCTTATTCCCACACAAAAGCGGCAATCTCATTGGCTGTTTATGGGTTATCGTTTCGGTTTACGTTGTGTCGACAGAAACACGTCTGGTTGATTGATTATTTGCTTTCTTTTGAGAGAAGGCTAGATTCCTTTTGAAGAAGATATACATTTTGGGAAGAGTGTTATCGAGTGAAGTGGGCAAGGAGGGAAGTGTGTATGTGGATCTCTGGTGTTTTTTTTATTATTTGTTTTTTTTATTCGTCAGCTGAATCGTCACATCAACATTCACTTAAATTTGTGTTGGTAATACTAGTAGTAAATGCTATATATGCTGGTTATTTAATTTCTTTGAAAAACAGGAAACTTCATATCTGGTTTTGGAATTTAAAAATTTGACCTACAGAGAGATAAAGTGGTTTTTTAAAGATGTATTCTCTTGATAAATATTATCTTGCAGCTCTCCTCGTTTTTGAGCTTACGAGCCACCACTGGCTTGAGCTGATGTTTGTCTATGTCTATCAGATCAGTCTGCAGGGATTTACTTGAGCTTCAGTAACCAAAATATCGTCGAGGCAGGTCTTTAAAGGAGGAATTTTTTTGCTCTTGTAGCGATATTAATGGATGATCTAAGACTCATCATCAATTCGTGGTAAAAACTCTCAGGAAATTTATGAAGTCTTGAGGAATGTTTATACAGACAAAGTACTAAATAGAACAGCTCTTGTCATAACCATACCCCTTCATTGGACACGCTACCAGGGTGCGAGACTGCCGCCTCCACTATCGGCTGCTACGGGAAGAATGTTCGTTCCCGTAGATTCTGGAACTTTCTGCAACTGTCTTTCACTAGTATTTCAGCCGTCACGTGCTGCCCTCTGGGTGTATGCACATGACTCATATATTCAGAGGAGATAAAATGAACTACAAATTCTCCTTTACATATACTATATACAGGGAAAGTATTTACAGTTCCCATATTTAGGTTCGATGTAGTTAAAGATCAGTCACAAGAGAATATTACACGGCTGAATGTCCGCTGGACATGCGTTCAGACAGAGTCTCTCCCGCATTCAGCTGAGGTCTCAGGTACAGTTCACAGTTATGGTTAGGAACAATTTTGCAGCAATCCCAAAATACCCTCAAACTTTCAAATACGACATCCGGTCATTTGGCCACCAGTGTCCATCTGCACATTCTGAAACGCCTCTGTGAAACATCTGGGAATGTAATTAGAATACCTTCCCAACAGCAGGGGTTCTCTGAACGATTATGCTACAATAAGTATATAAGAAAACCGAAGGGAGAAATCTCCCACTGGTTATGCTTAATGCAAAGGCAATTAGTGGAAATGAAACAGCAATTGACCTGAAGAATAAAATTTTTCTAACTGAAAAGTAAGTTTTTAAAATTATATAAGAACAGTATAGTTAGAATGCTTCATGTTATTTTCTTAAGCATGTAAATGTAGCGCTAAACTGAGTATGCCAAAGGAGTTGATAGATGGAGCTAGGTTTGCTAGCTTCTAGACCTAATATCCTTTGTTTCTGGTATGTTCTTGAAGGCGTCATTCTTACTTCTATTTCGGCAGAAGGTAATGTTGATTACTTTCTTTATTCTCTCTATTGGATTTGTTAAAAAAACAATATATGAAGTTTTTCTTGTTTAAGAAGGGTGTTTTTCCTTTATTTTTATTTCAGTTATTGGATAAATTCAGGCCACAGAGGTAATATTTTTTGAGTATTTAGTCATTCCCTTGACAGAAAAATTATCCGTATTAGAACTCCGATGGCGAGTGGTACTTTGAAAAAGTTCGCCTTTCGAGTTCGCTTCCAATTTTTTTCTATTTTATTTATTTTCTTTTAATGTGTTTTAAATTTTATTAAAGCATCATTTTTGTTGTTTGATTGTATCGTAATTGGTTAGTTGATTTTTGAAAATATTGTTGATGCAATTACTGGATGATGCTGCGTTGCGCGCAAAAGGTATATTCTTATCACTATTGTTTACTTCTTAAGTTTCTTCTATCTTTTCTTTTTTGTAATCAAATACCAAATCAGTTGAGATGTTTATAAAATGTTATGCTAATACTATAATTTCCAAGAACGAAATAACCGTACGTAATTGCAGGAAAGACGTTCGATGAAATATTTACGTAGTCTGTCCAATAGAAAGGTGAACTATGTCTCTTGGACAGGGTCGGTAATCATTTTTATAGTAAAAACCATCATTAGAATTATGTTTATCAAAATGGTACTTAAGGAGCCTCAAATCAGGAGGTTGGATTATGAAATACACATTTTTGGAAAGTGAGCCTAAAAGGGGTTTTCTTCCTCATTAAAATGAATTTATATTTGCTTTGCTTCAAGATAGAGTAATAAAATATGTTACAATTCAGCTATTTATTATCACTGTTATAAAAGTCGTAATTATATTTTTAAAATATAAGTACTAAAGTAAAATAAGAAATCATTTTAAACAATCCTTTTTCTTTCGTCAACCGATATTCTGGGATCTCAACTTTTTTATAAAAAATAAATTTGTGTGATTAAAAAAACTAACATATACGCTACATAAAAAAAACAATATATAGATTTCAATATATAGAAATATATAGAATATATAGAAATTTTGAAGGAGGAGCACATGAAAAACTATTGATGGAACACTTTCGTTAAGTTTTCACGTCATTGAATACGAGTGAGTATGTCTTTTTAATTCGCTATTTTCGTGATCAATTGATTTTTGTCATCAAAAGAAAGGATTCAGAGTTAAACTTGAATAGTTAGATGTACAAACAATTTTTATAAAACATTGTTAGGATATTTTCTTTCTATAATTAATAGAGTCTGAATTGCGCATTGAAAGAACCAAATTTGGCTCCGGAGCCTCAGTTTGCCGATCAATGCCCTAACCTTTACAGCTGAGGAACAGGAGGGGAACACAAAAGCATCCACAAATAAAAAACGGGATTTTTTTTCTTTCTATAATTAATAGAGTTTGAATTATGCATCGAAAGAACCAAATCTGGCTCCGGAGACGCAGTTTGCCGATCCCTGCCCTAACCTTTAGAGCTGAGGAACAGGAGGGGAACACAAAAGCATCCACAAATAAAAAACGGGATTTTTTTTCTTTCTATAATTAATAGAGTTTGAATTATGCATCGAAAGAACCAAATCTGGCTCCGGAGCCGCAATTTGCCGATCCCTGCCGTAACCTTTATAGCTGAGAAACAGGAGCATCCACAAAAAAACAGAAAATACCGTAATATTTAACCCTTTGAGGACGGCCGCATTCTCAATGCTACGAAGAAGCTGGCACGCCCGCATGACAGTCGTTCTCAAAGGGTTAATACAACTTAGAAAAAATTATAGGTATGTCAACCACTTGGATATTCTGTTGCATATAAAAATACTGATTTTAAAAATCTCCCAAATTTAAATAATTGTATCTTTATTAAAGAGTAAACTATTTAAACTATTATCCTATAAGATTATCTGCAGGTTGATCGAGACGAAAATTTTTCTTTTGGAAGCAATCAAAAACAGGAATTGCGTCCCCTATTTTTCTGGAGACAGCCCAACTGTCAGCTTGTGCTTTACTAGAAAATAACAATAACAGCTAAGAAATTCATGCAAAGTTACCTCAACGCGCAAACCTGCAATGGCAGTTTAAGAGTTTCTATTATGGGAAAAGCATAAAATTTTTCCAAATAAGAACTGGATTTCTCAACGAAATAATCGTACTCAGCATTTTGTTTAGGGCTCCTTGGGATATTTTTCTCATTTCGGGGGAACGTAAAACGTTATTTCCCCAGATACATGTGCTCCTGCGAACGGTTTTCGATAACAGAGACCCCCTGAAAAGACACGCGACGAAATTGCTTATATTTCCTATTTCCTGGCCACACAGATGAGAGTCAACTGCTGCTGCTCTCGCGTCCCATTTTTATATCTCCTAAGACGCGGCTTTCACTGTAACCGCAACCTTTATCCTTTCACCATCAGAATGCAATTTCGGTTTGGGAAGAGGAAGAAAATAACAAAATGAAAAGTTCGTTCGACTTTTCAGGCAGGGAAAAAAAGGATTTTCTGTGGTAAAAACGTAAATAAAAATTTGCATTCTCTCTCGGCTTCTTTTCTCCCAAGATCGAATAATAAACAAGAAAATTTCTTTTCCTAAATCTGGTTCCTCCGTACCTTTTTCTTCCTATCTCGAAATGTAAAGAGTGATTCATTTTATACTACGTTTCGAGATGCAGCATTTGCATATCAAAAGATTTTCCTAGGCAAAGGGACAATTTACTAAAACGTCGGAATTTGGAGAAAATGGAATGCCTTAGGCTGCGTTTGAAAACTATCCCTGAAACAAGAACAGGGGGAAAATAAAAAAAAATTATCCGTATCTTTCTTCCACTAGAGAGCAATTTCCTTCCCCCCCCTCGTCACGTGTTTGCTGTTTCCAGAATATATAACAAGCCCACAGGGGAAAAAATAAGATCTTATAGAAAACTCCTCTTTTCCAGACTGCGATGCATATAACTTAATAGGAAATCCTTATTTTAAGTTAGAAGTTTAATACAATTGGTAAGCAAGAAAATATTAGATCAGTCAGTAATGAAATGAACAGAAATTATCGATATAATCGATTTTAGGTAATCTAATTATGCTATTTTCATCTGTGCTGAAAATACAGAAACACTATTTGCTTTATTTAATAAATCCCTTTTTTTAAATACAGATTGCTATGTTGTTATTTATCTTCCAATTAACAGAAACAAAATTAAGAAATTATTTAAAATTCCAATTTAAGCTACATCGTTTTATACGATCAGAGACCTGTGACTGTCCTGCTCCTCGGATACGAGTATATCTTTAGGTTTTTCTCAAGTTCAAGTTTTTTTCAATAAACAAAGAAATTTACACATTCTTTTTTTATTTACAAAGATAATACATTTCGATACTTACTTTTCTTATATTTTCTAAAACACTGACTTTTTTAAAAACTTTTCACTTTCTGTAAAAGGGAAAATGCCTCTGAATGTATTGCATTTTTATATCCGAAACAATAAGAAGCTGAGTGTTTTGAAAATTCGGGATAATTATAATTATGTTTTTTATAGCATTTTTATCATATTATTTGTTTTGCTGTAGGATTGTTACTTTTATGCATAGTTATTACGAGTGTAGTTTTTACACATGATTAGTTTTGTTTTTGTTTATTTCTGAATGTGATTTTATATTTCCTTCCACATTCTATGATAAGAATTTTTTTCTTGTTCAGAAAGTATAAATAAATAATTAAAAGAGTTATCTATTATTTATCTATATCACTCTGAAAAGTGTAGCATTAATTTCTTTTTTATTTATCTTCAGCAATCACTATATATCTTTGTTTTGGCTGACAGGATGATTTTATAGCCAGTAGCGATGTTTTTGCTTTATGTCCGCCATATTTTTTGAATTGTAGCAGGAAGCCCGATTAACTACATCAAAGACCTACATTGGCCTGAAACGTCTCATTCTATTTTCCAAAACAATACAGAATAAATAAATAAATAATTACCGCACACCTATTTACAAATATTTACAGAAGGTTCATCATAATAATTTTCCAAATAATGCGAAGAATAACTCTTACCGATTACTCCGGCATCATAAATATTTTTTGAACTAAAAAGCAATTCATTGAATTTAATTTACTGACACTTTAAGATCCTTTAAAGGATTCTCCCAAGTAATATCTTGCATGTAATTCTCCCAAGTAAAATCTTGCATGAAAGAAATACCGACGACATTGAATTTTACAACTAAGGTGTAACCACATGCTGTGGTATAAAATATACCCATGGAAAGAAAACCTTCAAACTTCTCACTTTTTCTTTGAACAAAAATTGAATTCTTGAAAAAGGGTGCCTAAGCTCCTAATAGAATATGTATAAACTTTGAATTTAGGATATATGTTGAGCAGGGCCGGTTTTACCATTAGGCAGTAGCGGCTCATCCATTAAGGCTGCACAGCTGCAGCCCCCCATGAAATTATTTTAAAAGCTTTCCCTTTAATTCTAATTGGCTTACTTTTCCACTTTAAGAATTCAATGATAATCGAAAATGGCAAAAAAGTAATGAAAAACGTAAAAGGAAGACGGAAAATAAATCAGAAATTGACAGAGAGACAGACCAGCGCTGCAGAGAGTTTTGCCTCTCCTAAGATCTCAATTTCGCGCATTGAGCAACTCGGAAGAAAAAAGCACCCCTTTCTCCCACTGAAATTAGAACTCCGACAGCTGCCCCTGCAGCAGCTCTCACTTGGCGCGGCTTTCTCATTTGGCCTTTTTTCGCTTTCTCTCAGTAGTCCAGTTGTTAAGTTATTTTTTAAATCAAATTTTGCATTTCTTCTATAATAGTTTTCTCCTGTTTTTATAGTAATTTTAATTACAGCCAAGAAGCAAGGCAAAATTTTCCAAGTTTTTTCCTTATAACTCAAAAACTATCAATTTTTAGTATATCATCGTTATATGCCAAAATAATCAGCACAAAACTTCCTACAACTTAGGTCTTTACAACTTCTGCATCACTGCTTGTTTCTAAGCTGACGAGCCGCCACTGCCATTAGGAGATCATCAGGGAGGAGGAGAAAATGAGGCACTTGTCTATCAAACAAAACTGTCATAAATTGGTCGGACTTCCTACGCCCATGATAAAAATTGAATTCCAATATGTATTTAACTATAATTTTACATTTATTATTAAGTAGGTAAATGAATTACTGATGCTTAAAATGCAAGTAAATGAATATAGCGGATTTTTTTTTTCATTTTTGCGCGATTAAAATGTTTTGTAAATTTGAAAAAATAATAATTTATTTTATATTAAATGTGATTATATTTGACATTGTTATGTTTGGCTATGCATGTGAATATGTAAATACGCATTGGTAAGAGGCGCATAAATTTTTCTTTGCTTACAGGTGCATGAATTTTTCTTTGCTTACAGGTGCATGAATTTTTCTTTGCTTGCAGGCCCCAAGTACCCTTACACATGCCCTAATGTTGAGTACAATAATATAAAAAATTAATTAATTAATATAAAATAGCTATTCTGGTAAGCATGTAAATATTTCATACGCATTATTTTCATGTCATACAACATTTTATTCGTATCTCAAAACCATTCGCTTCGAATTAATTAACCTCGTGAAATGTTAATTGAAAATAGATACTGTAATGTCTTGAAAAGGTATTCGTCAATTATCAATAAATTTTACTAAGACATTTAGCTATAAATTTTAATAAATGATAAAATTATAGAAAAATTTCTATAGCTGTCTCTGACAATTTTCATTTTGTTCCGTTAGATTCTTAAAATCACTCACTGTGCTATGCTTCTGTTCTGTTTTAGAATGTTTACAAATATACAGTTAAATCAATGAAAAGTAATTACATTTAATCATTTTCTAATATGACGCTTGTACAAGTTTAAAACTATTCCTGTAATGACCGCTACATACTCTAAAGAACGATCAGAAGTGTTTTTAAATGTGTGTTTCATCCAAATTTATATCTCTTAAATCTTTTCATTCATCAGAAACCTCTCAGCTGTGCTCTGATAGCATCGTGATGACCAAAAGGAAGGAATACGAATATTGATTAATCACGTGTAGCTTAGATCACTACAAGCTGGAAATCAGATGTGTTTGATCCTATTGGATATGTTGATTCAGTTGTCTTATACCATGACTGTTGCGAAAGGATCTGCTTGTTACCGGGAGGAGATGTTTGAGTATTGAGCTCTGCCTATGGTAGGCAATATCTTTTCCTGCGTTGGCTATGCAATTGATACAAATATTGAATATCGATAAAGCAAACATCGATTAATTGAAATTTAATATAATTTTTAGGCAATGCACGGTATGATATTTAATTGAAAAGCAGCTGCATGACACATGAAATTAGAACTTCTACAGTTTAAACTTTTTAGTATGAGCTGATTAACTAATTTTCACTCTTGAAGGAATGTAATATAAGAAGGAGTCCGTAGGAGTTACCAGTTTTACTTTCAGTCACGTGATTTTCCACGCACGCTACAGTTTTATTGTATCCCAGAGTATAATAAGGAGAAATCCAAATCATTCCATGTTCTCAAATTATGTGAAAAGGAAATTTTGCATTCCTATGAAGATATCTAAGCTGCTAACAAATGCTATATTACTATTTTCCGAACTATAATTTCAGTATAATCTCTACAATTAACTGTTTCTTGCACATTTCTTGTAATCTTACAGTACCTAGAAATAGTATGGGAAATGCCTAAAATATATCTTAAAATCTTTATCATTAATCAATTTAGAAAAAAATTATATTTGAAACCTGACAAAGGAATCGGATAAATAATTAATTACTAACAATGAACATTAAGCAGAAACTTGCACTTTACTATTTGTTCTATTAATATCCGATATTATGAACCTAAGGCACATTGTTTGTAATTTCAACTCATAAAACGTCTTCTACGAAAGATGAAAACTTCTAATTGTTTTCATATTTGAATTCTGAATTTGTACTTATCTTTTAATCGATTACCTTTAAAATTCTGATTTGTTTAGAATTTTTTAAAGGTTTTTTTGTCCTGAGCTGTAATCTTAATTTCTAACATAGTTTTTAATATTACCCTCAGCGCGGGTTCGCAGACAGCACACACTTTGCTCAGCATTACCCTGCCACCTCGCTGCTTCGAGGATCTCAGCCACTACTTTTTTCAGTTTTAAATACGGTATGAAGAGCAATGGAACAGACCAGAAAACCATAGTAGATTTCATATTCTTCGTAGACAACAGTTTCCTTTAAAATTGTAAAATCTTTCAATAAACCTCATCTAGTTGTAATGTTTTGCATAAATTTTTCACGAATTTCGGTATAAAAGTCTCCAGATCCATAAATACGGAATTCAATCGCCCTAAATAAACAGTTTACACCACCTACAATAGGTATTTTACAATATTTTTGACACGCCATTATGATGGAACTGTTGGGATCTATATATTTAAAATATAGTAAAACCTTCAGACAGTTCGCCAGCCCCAACCACTAGACAGATTTCGACATTTTTTTCATTTGAAAGGTTGGGACGTCTAGATATGTCATCAATGGTCATCTGCCCCCCACCCTCCATTTTCTAATGAAATCGAAAAAACACTTCTCCTCTGTACATTGTCTATGTGTAAACCTTGTAGCAATTCCGTCAGGTGGTTGTAGCTGGCGAACTGTCCAAAGGTTCTTTTCCCACAGAGATTGTACAGTGGGAAAGAGTTTTTTTAGATTTCGTTCAAAAATGGGGGGCAGGCGACCCTTTATGACATATCTAAACGTCATAATCTTTCAAATGAAAAAAAATCGGTTGGGTGGTAGAGGTTGGCGGACTCGGTGAAGAATTTTTTACCAAATTATTTTAAATATATAGATTTTTATTCTTTATTATTTCCTTTAATCCTATCTATTTCTCAGATGTAAATTCAAAAGAGATCAATGAATTAATAAATCAATCAATAAAATATCTTGATATTACTATTATTCTGTACATGAACTCGTCTCAGTTTAAATAAAATTTAATCGTAAAATAAAAAGCGCTACATTTTCGATAATTTTTTTCTTATATATATATATATCATTTTTTTCTCTCTTTATTCCTTACTCTTTGAATATAATTTCGAATCAAAATTACCTCCTCAGCAAATCTTGAAACCTTTCTCTGTTTGCAAATTAATGCGAAATCTTCTATTCCATCCATTCTACTCACAAAATTGCTCTTTCCGCTAATAATTTCCCGATGCATTGGTCTTATTAACCAAACACAAAAAACAATCCCTGCCCTCCCTAAAAAGGTTCGCTATCTACCATTCTAACTTCCCGATTAATCTCCGCTCGCGCCGGAAGCACAAACAACTCTAAACCTCATCAAATGCAGCTGCACGACTTATTACAGATGCAAACTCCACGGCCTAATAAACCCTTTCCACTTTGCTGATCAAAAGATAAACTTCAAAGCATTTTAATTTTGCCTCAGCGTCTTCCCAGCGACGGGACATAATGGAGACCATCCGCCTTTGAAATGATTTTCCAACCGCCTAAACCCCGCGGTCTTGGTTATGTGCCCGAATTATTCCCGAAAGATGAATTAACTCGTATAAAAGTTTGCCCGGCGGAGCGCTGCGCCATTAATCAGGCTGCCCTCCGTATTGTATTCAAATCAAGTCATTTATTATTCCTCCCCGGGACAGATCATTTTTCTGGCCACTACACCGGGCCTTAAGTGGAGTGACACGGGCATAAACATGGGCCGGGGCGAACTTTAAAAGCACAGCAGCGAATCGATCGTGTGAATTATTAGGGGAGCTATTGATACACCAGGCCGCTCCGTGTGAAATTCACGACGTGCCAGGCGGGAATTTTCGAGGGAATAGGTTTTCGGTCGGGATGTTCAACTCGGGATGATTTTATTCTATTGTTTTAATGAGACTTTCGATTTGAATGCTTTGGAATTTTTGCTAATATGAATGTGTCGACAAGCAGGACTAACTGTTCTTGTGCAGAGTGGTAGGAAACGTTTTCCAACGAGTCATAAGAAGGTACAATATGTAAATAATGATGTAAATTGTCTTGCGTTTAGTTATTCTGAATGAAATATCTGCAAATGAATTATACGTAGTACTGCACGAATGCACACTGCAGTTTTTTTTACCACGATGTGGTTCTACGGTTCTTTACTTCCAGCCATTGCTTTTGCTGAAAACTAAGCTAATTCAATCACCTAATACACTTGGAACGTGGCATGGAATTTTAGTGCAGATATTTAGAATAGATATCTACAAATGAATTATACGTAGTACTGCACGAATGGATACTGCAGTTTTTTTACCACGATGTGGTTCTACGGTTCTTTACTTCCAGCCATTGCTGTTGCTGAAAACTAAGCTAATTCAATGACCTAATACACTTGGAATGTGGCATGGAATTTTAGGAATATCAGTTTTTCAGTGGAGTTAACAGGATTAGCATTATTAATAAAAAAGGGGAGTAGGAGTTATTAAGTAATTAAAATCAGATTTCGTAGCCTTTTCTTTTCGGTGAACAAGTTCTCACAATAGAGCCAGTCAATTGTGAGAAAGAAGGCAATTCATTGGAAGAACTAATTTATCAGGAAATTCTTAGGTCTTTCTAGAACCGTTAGCAAAAGTTTTCATTATTTTTTGTGAACGAACCAATCAAACAGTCATTTACTTTATGTTTGTATTCATGGTTTGCATTCTTTCGAAAACTCCTGTTCCAGAATCCAGCCTGATCGTCTCAATATCATTTGATTTAAAAGATCATCAGCCTCGATTTCACTAAAGGATTCCCATGGGGCTACTGCTATATGTGCCAGTAAATATGTGATCTCCAATGTGATCATCATTGCTCTGTGTAAAACTTCGCTTTAGCTCATTGGGACAGTCGGTAAATGAATTGCCCGTTTCTAGCGAAATTTCTGAAAAGATGTATGAATTTTGTTCCAAAATCTATTATTGAACGCTTATAAATATGATTTCATGTACTTAAGGATAAACGTGTAAAACCTCTTAAAAACTTATAAGTAGAGGCTTAAGAAATTTTGTAATAAAGCCATTTCTTCAAGGGATAAAGAATAGTTTATTTCAACAAAGTGGTTAAGATCAAAATAAATACAACTACAAAGAACTATATTAGTATACATCGAAAATGTCACCAATATGCTTGGAATTCGTTTTAATAATAAATATTTAATTAAGAACCAACTTGTTAAAACAACATATTTTTACATCAGTTTCATTTTCGTGAACCGGAAAACGAGAAATTTAAAACTACAAAATATTTATTATAATGATATTTAACAAGTAGACCTCCACTGACATCTTAACAACAAAATTACAATAATTAGCTTGAAACGGTAATACGACGAAATATAATTTTATAGAGAACTTGCATGAGAATTTTAAACGTTCCTTTTATACAAATTTGTTACAGGGAATAACATGCTTTTCACAAAGGATTTCGTGTTAAACCTATTTTAATTTCGGTAAAGAGAGTTTTTTTCGTCTTCCAATATTTGTTTCAGCTCAATTTAATTTATTGAAATTTGTTTTAGCAAATTTTCATAAAAATTTACATGTTTTAATAGGATCTACGAAAAGAGGATGTACATGTATAAATCATGGATCCGGTAAATTTCAAAGATAAATATGCGCCATTTTACTCTAAATTTAACTTTTAGCAGTTTTAGCAGAATGCCGATGTTTTCATTCATATATAGTTTGATATATTTTCAACAGAAAATGGGAGACCAAACATAGAAATTTTCTATTGTATACCCAGGATAACTTTTAAACTGTGCTAACAAATAGTTTATTCCAAAAAGAAAATCGGGATAATAAAAAAAGAAATTTCTATCTGTATATTTGAAAATATATAAGTCATGTTTTTAAAAATCGATTTATCTGTCTGGCATACTTTCAGAATTGTTGATTCCCACTTTTTCCATGGAATAACTCGTTCTTTAAAGCTCATAAAGTCAAATATTTAACTATATCTAACTATTTTCATGCTCTGTTTAAATTTTTTGTGCTTTAACCTTCTATGAATTCGGTTTTATTTCATAAAAGTCCTACTTAAGTTCCTTTCTTTCGAAATATTACAGTATAACCATATTGAAATAAATCATGCAACGAATTTCTCCCTGATAATCATATCAAGAACCTTATATTATCTCCATTTTTTTAAACTTAAATGTATCCACAGTGACAAACATTCTAAATCAAATTGTTGCTTAATTCTTTTAATTACTTGCATCTAAATATTCTTATATGCTTTTAACACACCCACACCTAGAGAATAAAATTAAGTGACTTATGATTTCTTCAGAAGTTAATTGCTCCTGCAGCTACAATTCATCATACTAAGTAATAGCAGGCGAGACTTCCATCATAGTCTAGCAATCAATTTTGTCGGTCGCCTTAGCAAAGCCGACCATTCATCACGCAGTGGCGCCGCATCGTAAGTGTTAAATTCCTGTTAAAGCACCTCTACGATGATAAATCTCTTGCTGGATGACGTTAGTGCACGACTTGCCTTTCGAATTTTAACGATTCCCTGCCTTGTCTGCTGGAGCGTTAAATTGCGAATTTGGTAACAAGAGCAACAAGTCAAGAAGAAAGTATTTATTCAATTAGGAAAGTCCTGCAAAGCGAATTACGGATTTTTTCTGTCGTTCCTGCTACTGATGAACGCTCGTTAGTGAAATTCTGTAAACAAATAGTGAACGATGTTTCTAATTTGCTGGGATGCAAGTGTAATCAACCTCGAGGTTCGATTCAGGTCCAGTTTTTTACTGGTTGATATATGTTTGGCATCATTCCAGTCTTAGAATTAATGTCCAGAATATTTGATTTAGTTAAAATTTTAAGACTGAAGCTTCTAAGACTTGACTTAGAATCATTCTGCAAGAATCATTCTAAGTGAAAAAATGAAAGCGATTAAACAGATTGCTATTTTAATATAGTTTGATAAAGAATGGAAGCAATGTTTATTAAATGGTTTAAAACTCACGTGAATTTTAAACCATTCGACAGTGGCGGGGAATCGGGGGGGGGGGCAAGAGGGGCGCCCGCACTTTTTGAAGAAAAAAATTAAATTTTTATTTCATTTCAGCTGTCTGAAACTAGGAATTATGAAAAAAAACAACAATGTCCGAGGAAGCTAGCTAATTTTGTAATTGAATTTTAAAATGTTGTGGTCTACCCCTTATACTCCGTAGTATTTTCAGGTGTCTATAAATTCCCCCCCCCTACTTATGTCATCTATTTTCCCGCCACTGGAATTCGACACCAAAAATATTTATTATTTTGATAATATTCTGGCAGATTGTTTTCAAATCTCACTGATCTCCATGTTTCATCCTATTCGAACAATGGTGGCGTTTTTCAAAAGAATACCAATGTTGTTCTTTGTCTTTATTAGCTTAGAATAATTCTGAAAACATACTTTTAGGAAGTGAGAAATTGAAAATATTCGTACTGGCGTAATAGCTTGCAGTAGGCGACTTAAATGTCACGTGCATTAGAATTTGACATCAAGCATATAATTTTGATGAGATTATTTCAAAACTGTATTTTAATTCGTATACATTTCAGTGTTTCATCTTAAAGGAAAAATGGTATTCGTGGAAATAGATAGCGTTTATTTGCAGGATATCCGTACGTAAATTTTTACGTTCTTTCTTTTTAATTTGCAACTCTGTCGTGAATGAATGAGATATTGTAATGATTTTGATGCCAAATATAAGCTATAATTATTAAGAAACTTTACATTATTGTAAACCATATGAAATTAGGAGCATTACAGGTAAGGATGTTCCGCTTTGAATAATTTTATTCCATAATTTTGAGGAAACTTCGTACAAAATTCCTTTGAATTTTTCATGTGTTACATTCATGCAAAAGCATCTTTAAAATAATAAATCTCATTCTGTATAAGGTAATGCATGTATGTATGTATATGGAGCTAATGTACCAAAGACAAAATCTCCTCCGATCTGGCCGAAGTCGTAGAGACTTTTGTGAATGTAGCCCAAATTCAGCACAAATTCAGTCAACTCCCTCTCCAAATCCATTGAAATGTTCGTGTAGGTCTGAGTTTCCACCGCCGCTGCATAACGAATAAAACAATTATAATATAATACATAAAAAAAGGAACGCAGCAAGAGCACCATTCTAACTCAAGAAGTCAAACGTAAAGACATAAGCTTTTTAATAATGCCAATATCGCCATTTTTGAAAGGCGAACAAAATACTATGTCAGAAATATCTCTTTGAAACCAGCTTTTTGACCAATCGTCTCTTTCTTTTCCCCAAATTTTACATTTTAATAAAATGCGTTCAATAGTCTCAAGTTGTTCACCACATGGACAGCCTCCTTCTTTGCCGAATAGTCTCGCTTGATGAGCACCAAACACTCCGTGACTTGTCAACACTTGGTTATAGTAGAAGTCACCGTATATTCTATTGAATTTAACTTCTTTGAAAAATTTCTTAGTCCATGATCCCTTTGCTGAATTACTCCATCTTTCTTGCCACTTCGTAGCAAGTAGTACTTTGCCCCTATTTCGTAATCTGCTCTCTCATTTCCCACAGTTCCATTGTGAGCCCTGACCCACTGCAATTGCATTTTGGTTAACTTTAATTTCTTCTTAATTTGAATTATAATCCTCCTGTTCTCCTCAGTTAATTCAATAGACATAAGGGCAGATCATGACTCAGTAATAACACTAGAGTTTAGAATATTCTTATCTATACAATAGTCGATTGCTTTACTAATTGCTATTACTTCGACCATGAAAACTGTATTTTGGTTTCCCAATCTTAATAAGCAATAATTTGTTTCTTTTCCATTATAAGAATGTACATATGCCGCGCCCACTTGACTATTGATCTTCGATCCATCTGTATAGATCTCATGGCCAGTACCCGACGTCTCAAAATAGGTCCATCCAATACTCATGGTATCCCACGGTTTGATCAATTCTTCATAGTCAAAATTTTGCAATTCCTCATATATTTCTTCTTTTTTTATCATTCAATATGTTTTGCAACTTCAATTTCTAATTCTATTTTCAAGTCCAGTGGTGCGCAGCCAGATAAGACTTGTAGTGCCTCATTTGAGACGGTGGTATAGCAATTAGTAATTGCAATCAACGGCATTCTCTGTATCTTAATTATCTTGTGCTTTTGTTTCACCGCACTATTGTACCAAATTTCACTCCCGTACGTTAAGATCCTTTCAATTACTACCGAGTATATTTCTTTTACTGTTTCAGGCCTTAAGCCCCATGTGACTCTCGCAATTCTTCTTGTTTTTTTGGTTGATCTTACAAATATTAGTCTGTACTTTATTCAAGTGGGGAGTAAAACTTAAATTTGAGTCCAGCCTAATGCCCAAATAGCTTAATTATTTTCATAAGATATCCTGGAACCATAAAGATTAATATGTGGAAAATGTGTTGGTTCCTCCCGAAATTTAAACATCGAATATTTAGTTTTTTCCCTGCTGAAAGATAATTTGTAACTCCTTGCCCATTCCTCTAGGTTCCTCATGATTGGTTTACTCATATTTGTAAAGTGATACGAGGCAATACTTCTTAGAATAACCACAATGTCATCTCTATAGGCTTGTGTCTATGCATCATTCTCAATGTTCCTCATGATGAGTATTTTATTAATCACCAACAGCCACAATTTCGGGCCATAGCTGAACCCCTGTGGGACTCCTATATTATATTCCCAAATTTTTCCGTTTTCCAACAATACTGACCTATCTTGGAGAAAGTTAACTATTAGCTTACCTATTTTAGGTGGGACTTTAAATTGCCCCAATAACTGCTTTATTTGTCCCCAACTGACAGCGTTAAATTCGTTTTGGATATCTAGAGATATTAAACAAGATACTATCTTTTTTATGGATAAGGTAATGCAAGACTTTTGTTCCGAATTTTAACGATACCTCCCTTGTTTATTCGAGCATTAAATTCTTAAATTAGTAGCAAGTTCAACAAGTCAAAAAGAAAACATTTACTCAGTTAGGAAAGTCCTACCAAACGAATTCGGGTGGTTTTTAACGTTCCTGCTACTCATGAATGCTCGTTAGTAGAATTCTGTAAACAAATAGATATCGGTGTTTCTCATTTGCTGGAAGGCAAAGGTAATCAACCTTGAGTTACGATTCAGGTCTAGTTTTTGCTGGTTAATCGATATTCGGGACCATTCGGGGCTTAGAATTAATGTCATGAATATTTGATTTAATTATGCTTCAAGGAATGAAGCTTCAACTCCCTTGAAACTTGAAGTAAGAATCGGTCTATTAAAATATTCTTCGGAAGTGAGAAAAGTCAAATGTTCAAATTGAACTAGTAATTACAATATTATTATTTAATTTGACTTCAGCCGTATTAACAGGTACCTTAAGCAATGACATTAATTATTTAAATGATTGGATGAAGTAAATTTCTAGCACAATTGTCGTGTATTTAGATTCAAAATGTAACTGTTTTTTCTGTAGATAGGCTGCGAATTTTATTTTTCTTCGAAATTACTGAAAAATCCTTCTGCAAGCGTCTTGAATAGTCCTTCTGTAATCTGTTTAGAACTAATGCAGCGTAATAATTAGAATAATGTAATAACTAGAATGAAACAATAACTAGAATGATGCAATAACTAGAATTATGCAATAACCAGAATGATGCAATAACTAGAATGATACAATAATTAGAACGATGATTATTACAGGATAACAAAAAAGTATAGGGATCATTTTTGAAGGTTTTTATTTCCAAAAGTTATTACACAAATTCAGCGATGTTTCTCAATATGTCGATTTTCGGCATAATAGATTTGTCTACAACGCTTCCGTCATGATTCCAAAGCCCGCAAAATCATTTCCTGGGGGATTTTCTTCACCTCTTCTCTAATAGCCTTTTGAAGGCCCCTCAGCGTAGAAACTCTTCGCTTATTCAGTTTGTTTTTCAGATGTCCCCATACGAAATAGTCACATGATGCAGCGTCAGGACTGTCTGTAATCCATTGTTGTGGCCTCAGGAATTGTACTTGCTGATCCGTGAGGAATTTCTGGGTGACCCTAGATGCATGCGATGGACAGAATCCTGATGGGAAAACAGCATCACCATTTGGGTACAATCTGCAGTAATCATCCTTTAGAAAGAGCTTTAATATCTTCTGTATGTAATGCTCGGAATTTATTTTGGCCCCAGGTTGCACAAACCGTGGTTTGGTAACACCATTGGCGAAAATGCCCATCCAAACAATTACGCCTTTGTGATGAGGCACCGTGGTTGACGCAGTAAAGTCTCGCCTGTTCTGGTCACAGCTAAGATATTGAACTTTAGATTTAGCATTGGTATCGGATAGATAGATCTAAGCTTCATCAGTTGCAATCAACTTTCGCCATCTGTCCTTACGGAGAAGCTTGTAGAGTGGTCATGAACGTTGCCTCCTAATCTGCACCGATCTCTCATTCAAGTGATGACATTTAGGTTTTTTATGACATTTTTTCTTTAACGTATGTTTTAGTTGATAGCTTACAACTTGCTGGCTCACATTAAGAGCTTTGGCCATGCTTGCCTGTGTTGGAGATCCGGTTTCGATGCCATCTTATCAAGCCTCTGCAAATCTTATTTCTTCAATTTTCTTTGCCGTCCATTTTTTATTGGTTTTGAATAATTTTTCTTTGATCCGAGTTTTGAGTTTTTGATGCGACTGATACGGCTGAGTGAAATCGCAATACCTTTCTTTTTAAAATGGGCTTGTATAATCCTGTGGCTTCATCGAAGTTCTAAAAGTGCTTGTACTTGACCAATCAGTATTTGGTAAAATTTCTTCAAAGGCATTATTGTGATTTTATCGAACAGTATTGCAATCGAAAGTCTAATAGTGGAGCTTTAGATCTGTATGCTGCAAATGTAAAAAGGTTTTATAACGTTATTGTTAAATAACCACAAAAGTTATCCCTATACTTTTTTGTTACCCTGTAGGCACAATTTCTCTCCATATTTGGTCACATAGAGCAGTGGTTCCCAACCCCCGGGCCACGGACCGGTAGCGGTCCGTGGATCAAATGGTACCGGGCCACCCAAGGAACATTAAATTATTTCCATTTTTATAAGCTTTTATTCAACTTGACTGTCTTCCTTCAAATCTTGTGATTGATTTCTTATCCCCAGATGGAACCGTCTCGTTGCAAAGAAAGAAGCTCAGGGTTCTCATTGATTTAGCGTTCTAGTGAGTTAAAATATTAAATCACTGTATATTCATTTTTTGGTGTAACTGTATTTTATTTTGAAGATGATTAAATATTTGTTTGTTAAAAAACCAATTGTTAAAAAAATGCTTTAATGTTTAAATACAATTAAATTAAAATTATTAAATCAAAACAATCTAAAATATAAACAATCAACGTCCCCCCTCAGCGGGCCGCGGTAAAATTATCAAACGCTGACCGGTCCACGGAGATAAAAAGGTTGGGGAGCACTGACATAGAGCATCATCTCTTCTAACGTGGCTATTGTTTATAGTCGCATATGCTACATTGTGTGACAATCATTGATACAGCAGCAGGATAAATCTTTCTTCGATATTTAGTATTATGCCTTTAAATGCGTCCAAACTGATTCACAAGATGTTTTTACAACCTAAAGTGGAAAAATCTATTTTAAAATACAGAGTGAAGATATGAATAGTTTATAAATCGTTATTAAGCAAAGCTCGTTTAGATATTACTATAATATGTATTGAAAATGAAGAAGAGGAAAAGGCAACGACTTCTTATAAATATAATGAATGCAGTAGTAAAGAGAAGCTAATAGTAAATGTAGGCTGACGGTGAAAATGAACTCTAAATAGATAAATAACTAAAACCTATCAGTGTTCCAATTGTGAGAAAACAATAAGTTTTAGCCTTTGCTCGTTTTCCTAATGGAAATAAATAAAATTCGCTGTGAAATCGCGACACAAGATCGTGTTAAGTGACGGTTTCTGTTGAAGAAAATGAAGAGCAAAAAACAAAAGAACAAGTTATCAACTGTTTGGTATTATTCATTTTAAACATGTTGCCGGTTTTCATATTATATACAATCTATTCTACTCCATTCTATCTTTCAAGTTTAATTTATAAAAATAAAAAAAGAAGTGTGCAATAATTTCTCAATTCACGGACGCGTGAGTTCAATATAAAATTAATAAGTAACTTCTCATGAACTAAATTTAGATTTGCATCTGTATAATACAACTAATAAAAAATGCACAATAAAGAATTTCCTCATTCCTTGGTTATCCGAAGGATCACGAATCCTCTGTAAATGCTTAACAGTGATTTGAAGATAATGGATAGTTAAAATGTTCAACATGATAAAAATCCGAAATATTTTTTTCAAGAGAAAAGAAAAAAAATGACAACAGAAAAATTTTAACATAAAACATTTTCCAGAAAGTCAACCATATTTTAATCACCGTCCTTTTCTTCTATGATGCAGCTTTGGGAAAAAAAACTCAAAAAAAAGCATTTCTTTTTCCTAGAGGTTGGCTAAATGCCAGATGATAAAGATCATGCAGCCGTTTTGTCAGATTTACGCTGTATGACTTTTTATTCCCAAAACTCAGGCCAGTCGTGAAGATATTGTGAAAAAATTTTTCCTTGTATTCAGAGAGAAGTGACAATATGCTTGGATGGTTTCCAAGGAAATGGATTTTTAGGAAGGAAATTGAGAAACTTTTGAATGATGCTAAAATGAAGGATGTTCGTATAACTCTTTTTTTGCTTCATATAAAGCATTATACCGCTTCATATAAAACACTTCACACAAGATATCTTCAAATCAAATTTTGGAAGATATTGCTTTTTCTCATGGAGCCTAGAGCTGACAACTCATTAATTACTTTCTCATCTTCATCAGATGTAAAAGATTATAAAATTTAAGTAGCATGACGCATTTGACGTGTGCCACGTGAGCATGAATTGTCTCCATTAGATTTATGGTAAAATTATCACGTGCTTAAAAGCATTTTGATTTCTTATGCTACCTACCTTAACCTACAATTATACACCATTTCGCTGCTTAACAAGCAACATCACCTAGCTCAGTTTTTTGCAATTTCAAAGAGGAAGAAAATACTCAATTTCTCGCAACCAATAATGAATATTTCTGAATTTTTTTCACATTTACTAGGAATATGTGGTTTCATGTTTATATCAAATTACTTTCCTTC
Source organism: Araneus ventricosus (assembly GCA_013235015.1). Classification (NCBI taxonomy): domain Eukaryota; kingdom Metazoa; phylum Arthropoda; class Arachnida; order Araneae; family Araneidae; genus Araneus; species Araneus ventricosus. The sequence goes on from BGPR01003534.1 coordinate 25,994, forward strand.
TCTTTGAAATTTCAAAAACTTCAGATAGGTGGTGTTGCATGTTAAGCGAGGATTTGTTCCTTTCATATCAAAAGCATTTGACTAGTATTTGTGAAAACCGATAACAAATTGATAGAAAAACGAAAAAGAGAAGAAACTAATACAGATCATAGAGTTTGTTTGTTTTCTACAAAGAACAACCATATCAGTAAAGCATATTCACGTTGCGCTTACAGCACACAGTGCATAAAAGAGATAACAAATCATTGCATTTCCTATTTATGGTGCATATGAGAAGCTTTAAGAAACTGTTAATTCTATTTTTCTGTAAAAGGTTTTAAAACAGCACAAATGTAACGGAAATTAATAATAAATTAACAATGCTAAAAAACTAGCTTATTATTTTTTTATTTTTTTTTCCATGTATTAAATTCTCATTAGGATTTATAAATCTCAATGTTATCAATCTATATATATCAAACTCAGCGTGCATGTGTGCAAAAGCATGCTTATAAACATGTTTACTCCAGCAGCACTTACGAACGGCTGGGCTAATTTGATGGAACATGATACACATGTTCTTCACTGGCCATCTAAAATTATTGTACGAATAAATCAACCCCAACACACCCATCCTCTGGGTAGTGTTCCTTAAACATCGATAGTTCAACTATCGATAATGCAGTCAATAGTTTTCTCAAACTATCAATAGTATCGATTGTTTTCTCCCCGGCGATATTATCGATAGGTGTTCTTCCAGTCTATAGTTTTGAAACTATCGATTATTTCAGTCAATATATTTGAAACTATCGGTAGTTCCAGTTCATAATTTTAAAACTATCGACTGAAAATGTGCCTATCGATAGTATTGCCGGGAGAAAACTATTGATACTAACGATTGCTTCAGTCGATAGTTCCGAAAACACGATACTATCTGTAGTCTATATAGTATTGATAGTCTATCGATGTTTAAGGAGCACTACCTCTGGGTACGATGGTGGTGGATCGTTGAAAGATATTTAACAAAAATGCAATTATTGTCATATAAATTGGTTTATATGCTTCACTATGACTAAATAAAAATAGGGCGAATAAAATTTTCAGCCAAACTCCTCAGGATGATATGTATCCTTGCGGTATTAGGGATATGTCTTTATAAAGTTTGGAACAAATTTTCAAACATTTGTAATGGTTCGAAAGCTTCTGGATTTCACTGCAACGTTTCGGAAACTTCTCGAATTTTCGGAAACTCATGGAATATTTTTCAAATGGCTGAAGAAAGAAATCAAATGAAATCTATCATATAGTCAAATGACAGAAAATTTTTATTTTTTAATTTGCAAATTATTTTATTAAAATTTGAAAATTATTTCACCATTAAAATGGTAAGAAACATGAGGTATTTATTAAATAATGTTCCTTTTCCACTCTCACGCGAGGGTTTGATAATAAAAAGACCTAGTAACACCGGGTAATCTGCTAGTCCTAAATAAAATTGATGTAGCCTTTTATCATTGATGAAAAATATCTGTCCTTTTCCTATTCGATGAAGAAAATTTGAATAATTCACCTGTAGTATTTCCAGAATGGAATACATATATTTGTCAGCAACACGCGATTCACTAATAATACGTAGAAATGTTTTGATCTGAAACGGAAATAAAAGTGCAGAGCCGCATCTCAAAACTATTCCAGCCAATTTTTTTTTCGAGACGACGATTTCTGTCCTGTATGGTTGAATAAAAACAAATGCATCCTCCAATGTTTACATAAGTACATATCTTCGATCCAATCTCTCTCCAGATTGATTTATATCGCCCGCATTTCCTCTCTCTATCAAAAAATTCGCCTTCAAAAAATGTTTCGCATATTTACCTATTTTACTTTATTTTCCCTTTCCTTGCATCCATGCATTACAAAAAGAGAAAAATCCTTTTCCCTATAAAACAGTGCTGCCTCATACAGTTATTGAATTGTTTTGGATGTTTGCCAGATGCGTTTATGTTAACAAGGAATGTTTCACAAACCCGTCAAAACAGCAATATTGTTATTGTTCCGCCGTATATGACGTTTGCTGTGTTATATCCCGCGTCCGCCCGTCTGATATTTCAATTCTT
>BGPR01003534.1:28099-41521 GCA_013235015.1 Araneus ventricosus
TGGTATTTATGAGGTGAAAATGCAGTACTATTTCTATGGAACTAGTTTTCAACATTCAAAAGCCAATCTAAGCAATTAAAGCGAGTTATCACCTATTAATACCAAAACAGTTATCCCATTGCATTGCGTTGGCCACCTTACACACCGGATAATGTGATCCATGTGATTTCTAACTCTGGGGTCATATGAAATATTTAATTTACAAGAAGTCGAAGGACCTTATTAGCCTCAGAAATGTCGTAACTGATTAATTTTCAAGAATTAAGAAAAGAGAAATCCTTTTATCTCTTTCTGACAATTTATGTACTATGTTGCGCTATTGTGCTTTCTGCTTCTGAAGCTCCCCACTTTGAAAACATTATGCATTAACTTTCCTTTCCACGTTCTTATTAATAAGAAAAAGTTTATAGTAGTACCTGAAACAGATCAAAAGTTATTTGGGTTCAGAACTACAAGTTAAATAAAATTCACGCTGCACATATACACATATGTAAAATTGATCCTTTTTCCTTTAATACAAATTCGTTCCATTAACGAGGATTATTATTTTTCATGTCAGATTTTTAAAAAATTACGATACCTTTAATCAGAATAATGAATTCCTAGCAAAATATATAGATATATTTAAACTATATATATTAATCAGGAAGTATTTTCTTCATAAGAAATAAAGGCAGAAGAGTTTAAAAATATAAAGCGCAGAAAACTACATGGGTGACATACAAGTGAGAGAAAGAGAATTGATTGGTCAAGTATTAATCAATAAACCTTCAGCGATCTGTACGTCTTGCAGAAAAGGATTGGGTCATATAAATGTCACTTCTCCTCTATTGTATCATTTTACCATGCACACTGAGCCATTTTGCCAAAATTAGGAGTTGCAAACACACAAACGTTGCTCACTTTGCATTACTGCACCGTGAAAAGATAATCAATTTTTCACACACACTTATATTTTGTAATGTTACTTTTGAAATTCATTTTAATGTTGAATTGTTCTCGTGTATCCCTCATTTTTCCGAAAAGCTGAAGCTGTTATCTATTTTCAGGCAGGCCTTGAAGTTCTCGTGTGGATACACGGGGGCTTTCTGCAGTGGGGCAGCGGCCACGAGCCAGGAGTCTGCCCATCTGGAAGGGTTGCCAAACGCCTCAATGCAGTGTTCGTGTCCTTCAACTATCGGCTGGGCGCCCTCGGCTTCATGGCCCTAGACATCCTGTCCCAGACCCCTCAGGACGCTAGGGGCAATTACGGGCTCTGGGACCAGATTATTGCCTTGCAGTGGGTACAGCACAACATAAGAGCATTCGGAGGCGATCCGGAAAAAGTAAGTCTCTTCTATTTTGCATATTTAGCAGCTCTCAGTCTCCTCTTCAAGTAAAAACTGACATAACATATCACCACTCCATGCCCCTGCAATTATAACCTTTAAGGGTATTTTAGCAGTGTCGCTCGAAAAAATCACAACACCCGAAGGAATGACTTCTTTAAAATCTCTTCCAAAGACCTCTGACCTCTTTAAGAACCTCTTGCCAAATTTATTTCACTGCCGCCTAATTATTAAACGTTACAAGTTTACAAATGTTATCAGGAGACATTCCATTAGGATGGATTGCTATCGTGCATTACATTACAAAATTTTTTGGTAACACAGGGCATGTTGATAAATAAAACTTTGAAAAATCACAAAATTACACAATTGCACAGGCAATAACTGGACACAAGTAATAACTACATGCAATTGAAGAACTGTACGATGAGAAAAAAAATTCCTTTCATAAAATAAAAATAGAAAGATAAAAAAGAAAAATAATGAAAAGAAAAAAAAGAAAGAAATTAGTTCAATAATTAAAAACAAAATAAAATAAATATACACAAATACAGAGAAACGGACCACGCAGAGTCTTAAAAGCTCGATTTTGAAGAAGTTAGTTGATGAAACCTCTATTTGAAGAAGGTGAAACACGGTTGATCTAGGAAGATAGTCTTGAAAGAACTACTAAAAGCAGTTCTGAATTCATAAGGGGATGATGGGCTGACGAGGAGACGAACTTGAATGTTGAACTGGTGAAACAAGATCTTCCATCTCCAAAGAAAAAGGATGGTGTGATGAGGAAAAGATGAAGACGTAGGGTGGACAGTTGAAGTTAGGCTGGTTTAAAATTCCCTCCTCGAAGGAGGAGAAATATAGAATGCTTTTATAATATTAATATATTTATTCATTCAACGCCTTATTGGCATTACTATAAATTTCTAGACGCTTTCTCTTATTAGCCTTATTTCTAGTTACATAAATTACCATTTGTGACGACTAGTCATGTCACGAATATTAGGCTTCATCTCGAGAGTTTCACAACGATTGTTCCTGAATGAAATGTATAACTTTTTAACCAGACTATATTTTAGCAACTGGACAGTATTGTTAAGCCGTATCACGTGGGAAAAATCGAATATCTTCGTTCACTGTCTTTTATCTATTTATCCTAGAGAAAAAAATGTATTGAAATTTTTTTTCATCTATCTGCCTTTTGCATTTCAATCGGGCAATTCCATATGAATATCAAAAATGATCGTTTAATTGAAATGTTGAAAATTTCTCTTCACTTCTTCTATCAAACTTTTTGTGTTCACCATGTTGGCCTTTCTATGAAACATATCTGGATTAAAAGTGTTCAGCAACGAACACATATTTGTAATTTCTCCTTGAATTCTCCGCTTTCCCTTTCTGGGAAAATTTTTCTGGTTTTTCTTTAGATACTTTTAATTCGATGTATAGCATCTCATATTTTTCCTCGTAACATTAATCTGTTATCAATATTTCAGTTATTCGCTGTTTTGAATTAAAACTTTCATAGAAAAACTTAAAATCTAGTAACTTTTCCTAATCTAAAAACACGTTTTGAATTTTTCGTTAAGCGCAAAATATTTGCTTTCGTTTTAAAAGCAAGACTGTAGTGTCTTAGTGTAGACTGTTGTAAAAGAGGATATTTTTGCTTCACTCACCTCAAATTATTTACCTTCATATCTTTAATACGCAACATTTCAATGTCCACATCTTTATAATTGCAAATACTTCAATAATTCCCTAATCGCATTTAATAATTTCATTAAGAAACATACATGTCACGGTGAATGTGATTAGTCGGTTATTTTCAGTATCAACAGTGGTTATTAGAAACAATGACCGGCTATTATTATATGCTAACCGGAATTTTTACTTTAATCACAAGATATATACTAATTTTTTTTTCGAATTACATCGGTCTGGAGTCTTCCACGTTTTTCTAATTTTATACTTTTTCCATCAATCACGCTATTATATGAAATATGAATTATCAGATTTCGTCGCTCAACAAGCAAACAACCTATCTCAATTTTTTGAAATTTCAAAGAAGAAGATTCAAATAAGCTTTTCGCAACCAGTAACGAATATATCTGAATATTTTTAACATCTGCTCATTTGAATCTCCCTCTTTGAAATTTCAAAAAATTGAGAAAGGTTGTTTGCTTGTTGAGCGACGATTTGCTTTATTATTAGCACAGTATTATCTTTAAATAATTATATTTAATGCTTTAAAAAATTATACAGTCTTGACATAGTTGAATAAAAGAAATGCAACAGCCTTTATCTTTTGTTTTTGAAAAGACTGCAGATGTTTTTTAATTAAATTACTAATAACTAGAGATAAATAACTAATTACTAGAGAGGATTCTAAAACTTTTTTGTCTGTAAGAATAAATTTTCAACAACATTTTAACTACACACTTCCTTTCAAGAAATGTAGAATGAAAGTGAATACTTAACCCAACATTTCGTCTATAAGGAAATGGCCTTCTTTAAAAAAATTCTTACAGTAAAGGAAGTGTGGGTCCAGTATGTTCTAAAGCGGCTTTTAAGTTGAGATGGGAGCCTGTTTTGTTGCTAAGTGCTCATAGGGGAGCCATTAACCTCCGTATAGTGGCTGTTTTCTTTAACATTAAATCCAAATAAAAATATTGTCATTATACCCTATATTACTTGCGTCTACAGAAATGGGTAGAAAGATTTTTACTTCCAGTGGAATTTGTTTTAGTAATTAAAATAAAATGCATGCAGACTTATTATTATAATGTAATGAATCATTTTGTTTCCATTTAAAATTAGAGAAAAATCCTACAACTTAATTGATGACATTGGAAAGGTAATTCTTTGCACTTTCAGGTGGTGTAAAAATAATTTTTGTGCTAACTAATAACTAGAGATAAATAACTAATTACTAGAGAGAATTCTAAAACTTTTTTATGTCCGTAATAATAAATTTCTCAACAGCATTTTAGCTACCATTTCCTTTCAAGAAATGTTGAATGAAAGTGAATACGTAACCCGGTACGAATAAGTTCGGAAGTTATTAAGGAAAATTCCTAAATTTCGCTTAATTTATAATTAATTAAAATTCTAATCAAAATTTCAAAAAAGGCTCCGAGGTGCACATTTCTACCCTCCAAAATATGTTTGTGCCAAATTTCGTAGCTTGAGGTCCATCCAGTGGCGAATCCAGGGGGCGCTATCGGGCTACAGCCCCCCAGAGCCAAGCCAGAATTCTTGATATTATTTAAAATCATTAAAACTGTTTTTTCTTAATTTCCATCTTTAAAAAAAATGAAAAAAAGTTTCAGCATTGCTTTTTCTGGCTTGGACAGGCTCGAAAATTTTCCTATTTTTTTAGTCATTCCTCTTGTACTTGTAGCTTTGACGCGGTCGAAGACATTTTTTGGCTAGTTATTTCATTGCAATTTTTATTAAATTATAAAAAGTATTGTTTTGTTCTTTATGATTCTTATTGTCAGGTGAGTCAAGTCTGTAAAGTTCAAGAGTTTTGGTTTACTTTAGCCTTGAGGTTTGACATTCGTCACAACGATACAAAATTTTTATGACCTCAGCCCCCCTCCAGACCCGAATCCTAGATTCGCCACTGGGTCCAGCTGTGCGCTCGTAAAGCCCCAACACACAGACAGACGGACACACAGATACACACACATTCTCCTTTATTATTAGTGGAGATAAAAAGTTAAATAAATTTAAATATCTTGACGATTTTTGTTAAAACCCTTGGGTGCATCTTTCATTTTTTTACTATGCACTCATAATACAAATTAATTAAAAATGTCAAATTAAATTATTAAACTCCAGAATTTTTAATTCAAAAGAAAATTTAACAGCCAATTAATTCAAAAACCTGAAGTTCATTATTTGGTGAAATGTTTCATTTTTATCTCAGTTCTAATAATCTCTTCCATGAAAAAGTATATGATTACGCAAATGTCATTACCATCAACTCGACAACAATAAAGTTTCATTTTGGGGATTTACTCCTTCTTAAAAACAGGCATTTACAAGCAATTAAACTTTAAATCAAGTAGCGGCATTTAATGCTTGTTGAATGCTTAGTGATGCGTGGCAGGATCGGCTTTAATTTATTGTCTGTAAACTTTTGTTGCTTAAACGCTCTAATTGCGCCCATTTTTCGAGAATACCTTAAATAAGTACCCGGGAGGGGGGATCCTATTCAGTAAATGAGAAAATGCTTCCCATTTTGCAATATGATACGAACGAGAAAATACAAATGAGCTAATTTAAAGAATTGGAGCCATTTTTCTAATTTGGTGTTATTATTTTTACTGATTTTTTTTAAACGTTCTCTTTTTAATGTTAGAGCGCTAGCACTTTTGACACTAATTATTCGACTGTGGATTCCTTTTCTTGAACTTCTGACTTCTTGAATAATCGGGCTGAAATTATTCTTAGGACTTTTGTAATTACTATAATTAATAAAATGTTTATTGAAAAAGCTCAGCGCATTTATTTGGAAATCAGATTGCATGGGAGATTTAAAGCTCAATTAACACTGAAATATATAATGTAAAGATTTTTCTGCTAACGATATTAAGTTTAATAACTCTTTTTGTAGCCAGTGTCACCTAATTGTCTAAGTTTTAAGGCACTAAAGTATTTTTATTTAATTTCATTATTTTTTATCTTTTTTAAAGATTTTTTCATTGAAATGAGTCATAAAGTATAGGAATTTGAGATTTTTTTATATTGAAAAGAAGATTGAGCCATTTTACTCCAAGAATAACGGTTCCCATCCATTTTTATCTCGTACCCGTTGATTAGTCTTTTTTATTTTTGAGTACCCCTACTGGCATATGCCCCTACACACACACATACGCTTCACAACCATCCTCACAACTGAAAAGTTTTTACTAATGTTAAGTAAAATAACTACTAATGTTAAGTTTGGGTTAGCTTAATAACTAGTAATTTGACCTGTCCTTACGGGCATACAAATATCGAGCCACTGACAGTTCCGAAGAACGCCAGCAAAATTTCTTCACAAAGTACACTGCTTCATAGGAAAAATGGTTAAAATAACAAACACAATTTCTCACAATTTCAAATTCCTATAAGCACTATCAAGCTTTCCTAAACACACAAAACCTTGATTAATTACCAAATAACATACATACAATCATAAGGAAAATAAAGAGAAAAAAGCTTATATATATATATATATTATTGTTCAAATAATGACTTTTTGATATAGGATTTAATTCTTGTTTACTTTATTTCTGTATGATTATATACTAGTTATATTTGGATTTACATTATATATATATATATATATATATATATATATAATTTTCCTATACATAATTTCAAACTGTCCAATACACAAATTCTTAAATAATAACCAAATAACATTAAAATAAAAAATAATAATAAATAAAATAAGAAGAAGCAAAAAATAAAAAGGATGTAGGAAGCCACAAATTAAAACGGTACCAAACAACAAATCGAAATAAACAAACAACACAGCTGTGACTAGTAAACAGGTACGAGTATTTACAAAAAAAATAGCTAAAACGTAGAAAAAATGACACATTTATAAAAGACGTTTAAAATTTATACATAATAATAAAAAATAAATAAATAAATATAAATGGGGGATTCCCAGATGAAGAGTTTTTAAAAGTCCCAATCCCTCTTTATCATTTTCTCTCCATTTAAATTACATTTTCCATCTCTTGGGCTCGAATATTTTTAACAATCAATTTCATACCTTTTCTTGATTGGCTGACCTGCAAAAGTTCTTTAATGGAGCTGCTGTTTTAAGTCAAACGACTCGATAAACTTAATAATACTTATAAGAAAGACTTTTCATTTTACATTTTATTCCATTCTTATAATGCTATTAGTTCAACGTCGAAACCAATTTAAACTTCCAGCAGGCGCTTCCTCCAGACTAACGCGAAAGGTAGCGCATATTTCCTAGATTCGCTATTGTAAAATATCAGTTTTTAAGAGAGTAATTATTAAAATTAGGCAGTAATTGAGTAATGATAAATTAATTAAACAATTTTTATTTAAAAAGGAATGGAGACAATGTAAACATAAAACACAAAAACAATATAAAATGACCAAAGAATTAGCTGAATGACGTGAAAATAAAATAAATGAAATTGTCAATATTTCAACCGAAAGATTTGTTGTTGGTGGTGATGATCCCCGAAGATCAGCAGAGCTATATCAGGTCCATGAGCCTGTGCACTCCAAAGAAATCCAAAGTCAACAGAGGATTAGAGACAAGATCCCGTTTGGAAAGCTCCAGGCATGCAAGAATAACTGAAATATTTACATTTGTAATATAAAGCTCTGAAAACAAATGGAAGTAAAAAACAATTGAAATTTAGATATAAAAAGCAAGAAGTCAGTTCCATAATCACTTCATTGAAACGGTCGCAAGTATCTATGAAATGCAAATGGTAGATTCGCATATTCCTATTAACGCCTCGAATTCCGAACGATGACTAACAGTTCGTCGAAAGAATCGAATAGCCAAAGTCATGCTTTCATACCATCCTCTGGTAAAAAGATATAAAATGAAATTCTTCTGTAGTGTATCTCTCACATACGCGCGTCCGATGGAAGGTTAAGTAGAATTAAAATAATTTCGCATTAACTTATGAGAAAAGCTAACAATTATTCATTATGATAATCAGTTGCTCATGTGGAAGACAATTTCCATGCAATCCTTGAGCTTTTTTAATGGAGATGTGAGTTTTATTAGATTCAAGTGAAGAATCCCATGTCTGGAGCTTCTTCAGGCTTACTGCATTGTTTGTTAGTAATATACCCATAAGCTGATAATGCTCTTTTTCTAAATTCTGTGTTTTTGAAATATATTAAATATTTTATTGCTTCAATACTGAAAACTTATGGGAATAAAATTCAACAACTTTTTTTCATTTCTATCCCTTATTTTTTGTGCTTTGGTGCTCCGCGCACCCCCGAGGGTATACGCATCTTAGGTTGGGGACCTTTGTCCTAGAACATTGGTACAGAAACCATTATGACTTCAGTAACATCTCGGTTATCGAGATTGCCGATTTCTGATAAGTGAAATAGTGAGATGATAAGGAAAAAAAAGAGAATATTTTTTATGTAAAATATCCTGTATCATATATTAAATTCAACATCTTTTATGATGTACTGTGTTTCAAGAAAAAAGAGAAGATATATTACCAACGAGCTAATCATCTAGGTCAGAGGTTCCTAAACTTTCTCGGTTCTCGTGGCCCTTTATGAATCAAATTTATTTTCGAATGCACCCTATGTAAAAACTACAACAAATGCTTTTTGCAAAATGATCAATAATATTTATATAGCTTAGGTAAAAATTAAGAAAACCCATTTTAGGTTTGATGAACAATTATTGCTCAAATTTTGATAAAAAATAATCAATAGCATAGATGAGTTCTGTTGGTTATAAACTACACAAACTTTATAAACTACACAAACTACTTTTGAAAAGTTAAGATGCTTTATTTTAAACGTAAGCTACACGATAAATGTACTTCTCTTTAAATAACCCTGTTATAATATTTAATTTATGCCAAGAATGAAATATGAGCATCCAGTTTTAAAAATGACATCTTAATAGATAGCATTTTTTCCCTTTTTGCGCAGCTTACTTTCATATTCGCAATATTTACCACTTTAAAAAAATCTTGCCTTTCTAATATGACTGATCATATGGTCGATTCTGTTTGTGACAGAAAGAATACAACATAGGGATTTTTTGTCGTTGTATATTTGTGCAATCCTATCTAGTTAACAAGAAATTGTTCCAATATAACACTGACTAGAAGTAAATCGTTTTTTACTTTTTTCCCTATTTCTTTGTAAAACTCTTTCATTAATCTTCCCTCATCTGAAACTTTTGACCGAAGCCTTTAACTAGATAATCACCATAGAAAAAAGTCTGTTCCTTTTTTTATATTTATGGGAGTAAATCAAAACGGATTACGTGTTTGGGATTCATTCTTGTTATACTTAATCGGATTATACAGCGAAATAATAGTATTTTCGATAAGCAATTTTTATCTGACGGTTGGCTTTTGTTCCAGAAGAGTCTGAAGCCTTGTCCCATGAACAACTTTCTAAATTATTTCCTTCTAGAGACGTCCTTTCTTTAAGAAGATTATATTTTTTTGCTATTTCCTTTTAATTTCATGTAGTTAATAGTTGTAACTATTTTCATCCCTGAATTTTTCGCACATTTTTTGTAAACTTTACATGTTCGTAAAGATAAAATTTTGTAATAAATTTTTCATTTTATCGTTGATATATTAGAGTTTTGATATTTTTTACATTGATGTGTTCACGATGATGGTGTCATATTTTAATATTTTCAGAGATTAATTGTCAATTAACTCATTAATTTTAATTAAAATTTCAATTATATGTGAGTGGCCCCACCTGGTAGCGAATATGTGATAACTTGATTTTAAGATTCCATAATACAGGGTGGTCACAAATTATTGAACTCTTTTAAAAAATTTATTTAAAAAAACTCATAATGTTACAACTGCGTTTTTTTAAATGAGAGAGCAAATAAAAAAAATTAAGATAGGTGGCGTACCATTACGGCCTTCTAAATTTGCTACAGCGAGAGATTTCCATCGCAATGGCTACCGATCAGCGGAAGCCTATTAGCGTTTTCTGGTTTCCTTTTTCAGTTTTCTTGAATAGCTCAAAAACTGTTCAGTTTTAGAATTTCAATTGATTTAACAAATTAAAGATCGCAAAATTTCCTACAAATACATGCTTTTATTTTTCTTCTAACTTTAATAGTTCCGCAGATAATGGCTTGCAAAAATGGGAGATATCCAATAACGTACGACTACCTATACCACCGTGACGACACGTTACCTATCAGGAAAAAAACGCTTCTTAAAACGTGGTCTCATTTAGAAAAAATGTAGTTGTAACATTATTAGTTTGTTTTTATTAATTTCTAAAATGGGTCCAATAACTTATGACCACACTCTATTTATAATAATGAATTATGAAATATATTAAAGATTTAAAAGTAGCAAATAATAGAAATAAAAAAGATTTCAAAAACAAGCTTTAATTTGCGTTTTAAATAGTAAAAAAAATTTCGCAAAAATATGGACGTCAAAACAAGATCATCACAGTTTGAGGCGCTTCAATGATATACTATAAAGACATAAAGCCACAGTGAATGCCATAGGCAAGAACATTCCTAAACATTCATTAAAAATTAAAATATATTAGAAATATGATTAAAGTTCCAATTTGCTTGGAGTAATGCTTTATATTTTTATTATTGTAGAAGATATTGTATATCTTTCCAATTTTTAACCATATGAATGAACATGATGCAGTTAATGATAAATTTATATCGCAAGTTAACTATTAATATTATTATCTTAAAATATTTTTCAAAATATTAATAATTATAAATTATAAATCTTTCCCAAAATCACTTTTTCCGTGTATATAATTTGAATCTTCAAAAAGCATGAAATTAAAAGTTATTTTCTACTTCAATAAAATATTTACATGACGAAAAGGCATAAGTGATGCCAAAAATGCATTTTTTTTCAAAATTTTTATGCATATACATAAAGAAAAATGCATAGAAAAGAAATGAGAAAAACAATTTATAGGAAAAGCGAGTTATTTAAAGTAAACTGTGACTGAAAAACATGTTGTGGAGTCAGAAAAATTGCATTTCTAATAAACGCAATATAATTAAAGCTATTAGAAACGATTATTTTCTTAAAAGAAAGACAGTGTGATTGAGGGTGTTTTTTTAAAGCAATGAATAAACTTTGGACAAAATTATTTCAACGTAAAATATATATTTTTATATTTGCTATCTTCATAAGAATTTCTTCAAAAAAATCTGTTACATTCTCGGTATTAGTTTGCGCAAAAATACACCGTAAATTTGATAATAGAAATAAATAAGTGAGTGAATTATTTCTACACTTGAAAATTTAAGAAAATGCCTGTTTGTAACCATTTGGGCGCCATAATTTAATTTCTGCTAGGGATAGCAATAGCCTTCAAAGAAAGGGGTCTTGATTTATTTAAACAACTTTTAATCAAACACAAAAGGGCTCAGCATACAGGGACAAACAATTAAGGACAAATCACTTCAGGACATATAAAATATGCAATCACTCGGGGGAGAACACCACGCTTCATCGTCGACTCCAGAACATGGACTGGCCGTTTCCTCCAACGGCCGCTAGGTGGCGAGCTCGGAAAACAGTGCGGTTACATGTTTCGATAATTGACTGAAAAAAATGTTTTTACAATATAATTTAAAAGCTGTTTTGAAAAATAAATCTGTATTTTCAATCTGTATTATAATAGAAATCTGTATCTGTATTAGAAATCTGTATTATCTGTATCTTTATTATATTAGAAATAAAAATGACTTTTACTAAATTTCAAGTAAATATAAGTTCATTAATTAACTTTTCATTCATGGCCGAACTAAAATGTGCTCGTAAACTCCCCGCCCAAACACAAGCTCTTTCTAAATCTTTCTTAGGGTCTTCTTTCATGGCTACCCAGAAAATTTCAATATTTTTTCCTCTTTTTATTTACAGGTAACTATCTTCGGAGCTGACACCGGAGCTGCGTCCATCATGGCCCTCAGAGCTTCTGAACAGGCCAGAGGTTTGTTCCGTGCGGCTTGGCTAATAGGTCCGGCCTTGACCTTCAACCGGACCTTCGAAGATCTCTCGCAGCACAACCGGGCTTTCTTCCTGGCCCGAAGTGGCTGTAAGAATGGCACGTGTTTGAGGCACATGTCAGCAAAGTCTGTTCTCGAAACCTATTTTTGGAAAGACGAACCTTCTTTCAGAATACGAGATCAGAATGACTTGCCCATACAAGGAATTTACCCCGAACAGTTGATTGTTTTGGATGGTAAGTTTTTTTATTTCGTTTATATAAATGAGATCAATTCATGCTGTCCTGATACACGTAAAGCGCTAATAATGCCAGTTTTGGAATTTAGTGTGCTTTTTTATAGGAAGAAACAGCAAGAACGTTCTCCCTTTGACTTTCTCGTATACTTCTACATTAAGGCGTGTTTATAATGTTTGAATAATTCACTAAATGATGTTTTTTCAGCAAAGTTACTTTATTTAAATATAGTTCACAGTAAGAGATGAGGACGACTAAATTAATTTAAAAAAAGGAGTAGCAAGTATCTTAACGACGTTAAGAGTTAAGCTGTTCATTGATGACATATAACTGTTATCAAAAAACAAACTGGTATAAACAATTATTAGTTTTAGCATTTAACTTCGCCATACGGAGGAGAAAATCGAATATGTATTTTGTGCATCTACTATTCGATCAATTGGGTACTATTTCGACATATATCTGCAAGTTTTGTGTCAATACCACAGAGAATTTCATTTTATATAGCTGCTTCCATTTTCGAATCATCGCTCTCAGTCAAACTCGAATAATTAGACCTACAGGCAGTCAACCCTGTAATGGATTTTGTCAAAATTTTTACACGCATCTCAAAATCTGGTGATAAAACCATATGTAAAATTTCAACCACATAGCTCGTTGTGTTAATCAGGTATTGGCTTTACATACTCATTGACGGACGGACAGGCATGCAGATTTCCCTCAGAAAGATTTCATCCAAAATGTTATAGAAATATTCAGTTTTGGTGCAAATCTCACATAACAAATTCCATTCTTCTAGCTCATTTTGTTTTAAATTATCGTGCTCGCCAAACGGACAGACAGATTTAGTTCCCATTTTTTAATCACGAAGGTCTAAAAATGTGGCGACATGTCAAAATATTCGAATTTTTTGACGATTACTCTCTCGTTCTGTATTTCGTACACAATAATGGGAAAAAAGACGTGATATAACAGCCCAACATAATTAGCGTGTAATTCTTTTATAATCACGGAGGTCTAAAACATGGTGCTTTGCCAAAATATTCGAATTATTTGAGGTCGAATTCTTTGACGATTACTCTCATTCTGTACTTCGTACACAATAATGGGAAAAAAGACGTGATATAACAGC
>BGPR01003534.1:55686-88699 GCA_013235015.1 Araneus ventricosus
GACTCAGGGAGGTCTAAAACGTAGAGATTAGTCAAAATCTCGAGTTCTAATTTTTTGACGATTACAATACTTTCTCTTTGTATACTTCGCATACGAGAAAGTAAAAACGTGTCTTTGTCCCGCATTCCGCGCGTTATGCTCGCCGAGGGTACCTCAACTAATAAGATTTTATTTAACGTTTTTGAATAAGAAATTTTATTATAGATATCACACAAGATTTCACCACACCTCTGGTTAATCAAGGTCGTCCATCTGGAAAATGTCAAAACGAAGTTTCAATTTAGGGGGTTGCCATAATTTCCGAAAATCGCGTTTGCCGCTCGCTACTATTTCCTTCGTAGACCTCGCCAAGGCGAAAGAAAATCATACTGTAAACCATAGAGAAGGAGACACTCTTTCTCTATGCTGTAAACACAATAGCAATTGCAATTTCAACCGAATATGCAATTTGAGCACCTTTTTTTAAACCTATTGACACAAGAATTTAACACAAATCTACAATTAAGGTTAGAAGGCCACATACAAAAATTTCATTTATCTAAGTAATTTTGTTAAGAAGTTATTGCGTTCTAAAGTATATGATTATACATACCGACAGACAGTCAACCCTTTAACGAATTTGCTCCAAAATTTGAAACAGACCTACATTCCTGATGATAAAAATGTGTACCAAATTTTATCCACCTTGCTATTCAAGTTTGTGAGTTATCGCGTTCAGATTAACACGGACATATAGACAAACAGACTTCCCATTGACGGATTTTGTCCAAAATTTGATATATACCTACGGATTATGTGCCAAGATTCCATACCGAATTTCATTCCTCTATCTCTAATAAATTTCCAGTTATCGTATTCACAGACAGACATAACTCTAAAATTGTGTTTTTCGGACTCAGGGAGGTCTAATACGTGGAGATTCTTCAAAATCTCGAGTTCGAATTTTTTGACGACTACAATACTTTCTCTTTGTATACATCGTATACGAGAAAGTAAAAAGGAACTATTTTTCGTTTCTTCAGAGTACGTTTTTATGCAATAGGTGAATTAATATTTTCTTCCAGCAAAGACAGATATTTACTGTTTCATTGTTCCAGACATAGTTTTGATTTCAAATGTCTGCTTTTGTCAGTTTTCATTTTTAGTGGATATTATTTTCTTATTTATTGATCGAATAATAATTTTAAGGAAGCACCCTATT
This sequence comes from Araneus ventricosus, assembly GCA_013235015.1. Lineage (NCBI taxonomy): Eukaryota > Metazoa > Arthropoda > Arachnida > Araneae > Araneidae > Araneus > Araneus ventricosus. The sequence goes on from BGPR01003534.1 coordinate 56,888, forward strand.
TCTTAGATGTTGGGAAAATATGCGATTCATTTCGAAAAGACGGTTCAACCGAAGTTCACGACCGCTGGTTCTTTTGAGAAGTTTGTAATATCTTAAAAATCAACTTTAATATCATCTTATAACCTAATCAACTGAAATATTATCCATAAACATTTATTAGAATTTAAGAAATTGAAATAACAATAATTAATTCTGGAAACAACAAAATGTTCGCTGTTATAATTTATTCATTTATTCTTGCAAATTCTTACATTCGTCCATTACAAGACTAAATGATTTTATCTTAAGAAAAAGAAAAAAATCTACAACTGTAAAATGCTTTATTTAATTAATACTATTATTCAGAGGCTCTGAATTATTTTAAAAATGAACATCATCTTTTACGCTCGAACTCTGCTGATATATGTATTTTTAGCAAATATTGTTCAGTAGCAATGGAGAATTACTTTAAAACGATAATTTCAATGACAGTATTAATCGATTGAATTTAGATCGGATGATTCCCTAAAGTGAGAAATATTTTATTAAAAATTCCAAAATTTGAAAATGGTTTGAGATTTCTGCCAAATTTTATCACAAGAAATAACAATACATCTGATGCTGTGAAAAATATGTGCGTTTGAAATAAGAAACTAGCAACGTGCCATAGTAGGAAGATGAAAAAAGTTTAGCTTATCAGTATCTAGTGAAAAAAAAGTCGCTGTGAACTTAACAAAACTGAAAACGAAGTTAAGTTTACCCTTTCTCAAAGCTAAAGTTTTCCTAACGCTGAAGTTTCCGATCACATTTATACTCAAATTTCGTTCTTACACAATTGTTAATACATTACAGGGATTCCTTTTTATTTTTTACCTATATCTATACTTATAAGTGGCTGTGTGTGTGTGCGTGCGTGTGTGCAGACGACGAATCTATCGCACTTACAGCCATGAAATTTGGCACACAGGTAGTGGTAATGGTGACTGAATGCACCTCGAAGCCGAAATTTTAAAATTTAATCTAGAAAATTTTTATTTAATGTTTTGCGTTGTTTTGGGTGATTTTTCGCACTAATTTATCAATAGCATGATTTTGGATAAATGTACGAAAAAACAGATACACCATCGGAAAGAGCACGCGATTTCCGTTCTAATGAAGTTAGTTTTAAATTTCTAATGTAATTTACTGAATTTTGAGAAATTTTTAAAAAATAGTCAGTTTTGCCATCGGAATGTTATTTTTGTTTTTAAATTTGTTGCATCCTACTTTCTAATAAAACTATCATTTTCATTTTTTTCAGCTTATAACTAGAACGGTTCTGTCGGATTTAAAACAAGAACGGTTAAAATATCTTTTCCAGTTTTTCTTAAAATAATTTTTTCCTGGGAAGATAAAAGTTATTTTCTCGAGCTAATTTTCTCCCGCGACACTTTTCCGGAACGCAGTTGGCTATGTGATTTGTTGAAGGGGAGGTGACGATTGAAAAAATTTATGCTATAAAATAACATGAGCAAGTTTTTTTTAAATATTCTGCCTTATAGAGGTGGATCTTCATTTTTTTACTGCGAGGACAAAATTAACAACTATTTGCTTTAAAATATCTTAATTTTTTTTTTTTTTTTGCTGCTAACCTCACGTTATACTTCTTTTAAAAACAGAAAAAGATATCGAATTCTGAATTTACTGTGCTTCATGATATGCAATTTTAATAGGTATAATATAGATAAGGCATAATAACTCACATCAAAATGATCTCCACAGGCATGACGAACGCTGCTTGCTGATAATTCCGGATTTAGCTTCGGATCTCTCTTCTTCGCTTTACATCACTTTTTTCGAATAACATAATTTTTTGGCACATTGATAAATAATTTATCGGGTGCCGTTACAGTTGTATTACGACATTTAGGAACAATACAATACTTGTATCTTTCCGACATTATTTTATCTGATGCGATAGTCGGAAAATATAGAAAAAAAGAGAATCTCTATAGAGTGCGAACGGGAAGGAACCGTGTGTCTCCCCTATCTGGCAACTTTGACGTCAGACCCGTTTCGCGCCAAAATGGATCGTTTTTCCCACGAATTCTGAGAGGCGAACTTTGATTTCAAATTTAAAAAAAATAAAAACTGTCTAGATTTTTTTTAATGTTATTTTTCGTTTCGAAGCATTTTAAATCGATTTAAAAAATAAAAAAAGAATGATGTAGTTCCCTATTGGGTGACTGATTATTATTTTCGGCAGTATCGTAACGTATTTATTCATCTCGCATACTTTGCTTGCAGTATAATAATTTCCACGTTGCAATTTTTTAGTATTGTTTATCGCGGAAAAAAATAAGCGCGAAAATCAATAATGTGTATCTTTTGTTTTGATTTTGTTTTCAAAACTTTTTCATGTCATTGTAGGCGGGGTTTTTTTTTTGGTGGAAGTCCTGATTCCACGGGCAACGCCGTGCGCGTGCTGCTCGTCAAAAATAAATGTATACCGTTAGACGGAAAGTATTAGATATTATTATTTTTGGAGCTTCACTCTCGTCTTCCGTTGGTGGAAATTCGATGAGTTTTTCGATGCAGTACTCCAACGCTGCCCTTTTTGGAACTCAAGTCAGGTTCATTGCTTTGACAAGATAAAGCGCATAAAGAAACCAGCGGCAGAGGTCTCCCCTAAACTTTCTCGCATACTCCTAACACATGTAGAGAAAAAAATAAGCTAAAAAGCATTAAAACGAACAAGAACCCCAAACGCAGTGGGGGAGGGGAATAATCGAAACGTCATACCACGATTTCCGAAGGTCGTCCAGCGCGGATTTGGAATGAGATTACCAATAGGGCTGGGTGTATGATAAAGAAAACGAATTTGAACGCCTTTTTTTAAACCGTTTGACACAAAAATTGGACACAAATAAACCATTCAGGTAAGAAGGTCATATACCAAATTTCATTTATCAAAGTGATTTTTAAAGAAGTTATTGCGCTCAAAAGTATGCGATTATAGAGACAGACAGTCAACCCTTTCACGGATTTGGTCCAAAAAATTTGATACAAACCTACATTCCTGATGATGAAAATATGTACCAAATTTTTTCCACCTAGCTATTTAAGTTTGACTTATCGCGTTCACATTAACACGGACATACAGACTTCCCGTGGACGGTTTTGTCCAAAATTTGATAGACTTATGTGTAAATATCACATACCAAATTTCATCCTTTATTAGTTTTAATAGTTTTTGAGTTATCGTGTTCACAGACAGACATAATTCCAAAATTGTGTTTTTCGGACTGAGGGAGATCTAAAACGTGGAGATTCGTCAAAATCGAATTTTCTTGAATTCGAAGTTCGAATTTTTTGACGATTACAATACTTTCCTTTGTATACTTCGTATACGAGAAAGTAAAAAGAGTAAAGCATTGGAAAAGGTCAGAGTTACATCACTTGCTTTCTGAATGAATTTCTTGTCAAATTCTTCCCGCCGAACGGGAATCAAATAGACCAATGTTCGAATTTTTTGAAAAGAAAAAGAAACAATAATAATAATGATAATACTGTATTCTTTAACGCTTGTTTCCCCTTGGGTTTAGACAAAGTACTGCCACAATATATTTACAGTAGATTTCAGTTCATTTACTTTCATATTTCAGCTTATACATTATGGAATCCACGTGTTTTACGGTGGGGTTGGATGAAAAGTTTCCCGTATAGAGAAAAGAATGATTTTTCAGTTCTTCAGAGTTATGTTTTCATGCGATGGGTGAGTGAATGTGTTTCTTCTTGGAAAACAAATATTTGCCGCTTCACTGTTCTAGACATCGTTTTATTTCGAAATGTCTGTTTTTGTCAGTTTTTATTTTATTTTCAGTTTTTGTAGGCGATATTTTCTTTATTCATGGATCGAAGAAATATTTCGAAAGAAGCTCCTCATTTCAAGCTTGTTGTGAAGAAGAAAGCAGATGGTTTCGAAAACCAATTTCAAACTATTCTGCTGAACTCCTTTCAGCTTAATATGATATGATACATCTCAAAATTCGAGTTAGTGTCAATTAATTTCCGAAATATATTTTCATCATTCTTTGAAAACCATTATAGTCTTTAACCGTTTTTAGTTACACCAAAAGCAGTGTACTGTACAAGGTCATTTGATATTTCTACAAAAAAGAAACCTTTCTAAGAAATAATTAGAGAATTTTAATTTAGATTTAAAAAAAAGAGTCTTTTTTAAGAATATTTATATGCTCTAATAAAGAATTCAAATGAAAAAATAATTCTTTTAAATAATTTATTACAAAAATCATACACTTTCAAAAGTTTATGTTCTAAGCTGTTAATTCTACTTGAGTATGTCAAGAAGTTTTTGTATTAAAATTATTAAATTTTAAAAGAGCTTCCAATTGATAAACTTATAAATTCTGCTGTAGAGTAAAAGTGGAAAATTGTTTTTGAAACTGATATAGTGTTTTTAGTATTTGTGTGTCAAAATATGATTTTTTAATAAACATTAAATCTCATTTTCTCTTTTATGAAAGCCGCAAATGTGGAGAGTGTAAAATCATTGGGGAAATATACTTAATTTGAACATTTTTCTTTGCTTCATAATTTTGAAAACGTAGGATTATTCCACAGGGAGCAAATATTCCGTTACTGTTACCTTATTTGAATGAATATCCAAATAATAATGTAAAAAAAGGGATTTAACCCCTTATTGGTTGGCGTCGCGCGCCATACGTTTGGGGAGACGAAGAGGAAAACTGCATCGTTGAAAATTAATTTGTCGCTAATTACACGTCTTGTTATATTTCGAGCTTATTTTTTTTCACTTCTCAATATTTTTAAAGAGATGGTGCAAATAGTCCTACTTTCTTCATGTTTTCGCGATGAGATTTCCCGCCTTAGTATGGAAAACATAATCATTTTGTATTTTCTGCAATTAAAAAAAATACTTTTTGGGGGGAGGGGCGGAAATTAGAAAAAAAACCGATCAAGAAAAGGTTAAACAATTTATTTATTTTTTAAATAGCCAATTTTTACTTCATTACACCAAGTAGTTGACATTTTGAATGCTTTTTACAGCATTAGATTTAAATAAACTTCTCAATGAAAGTAAATACATGTTCTGCCCAAAAAGAAACTGATCTTTCGAACCAGAGCTTTAACGCCTCAATCTACCAACCCCGTTGCAAAGATGTTGTTAAGCGCTAACCTGGAGCTTTCACCAGCACTTTTCCCGAGAATGCCATTTCATTTTGTCATTGTTTTACGAGTGATAGAGTGGATCTTTATATTGTGTGTTTGGAGAAAATGGAAGAGAGCAAGAGTTCCGGACTAGAAACAGGTCGTAGCTCTCCTGATTTGACCCTGTGTACTTCCTTTTTCGCCTAAATTTGAAATCCACCTTGAAAAAAGATTTTAAAAACACGAGCGAGAAAAAAATTCGCTACCAGACTTATTAGCGGGCCCAAAAAAGTTTCCCAGGTCCCATTCCAGAAATGGAGAACAGTTTGGCTATTTATAAATAAAGGAGGAGTATAATTTCAAGAAATAAGACACTTTAAAACTCATTCTTGAGAATTATTGATTTATTTTGAAAGATCGGTTTCTCTCTGGGCAGGCCATGTATCTATTTCTCTTAAACAGTAATTTTCTTCAAAGTACTGAAGAGTAACAAAATTGTTATCTTTTATAAATTTGGAACGCTATAAAAAATGACAATAAAGAGATAAACAATTCAATGCAATAATTTAGGATGTAGTTGCATATTTGTTTTTTCTTAATCTCTACTTTTACTACTCATTCGTTTTCAACGGTAAAAGTGCTCCTGTTAGTAATTACAATCTTTTCATTCTTCGTTACGCTATTTCACTGGTTTTGATCATATAAGCTAGACAATAAATCATGATCAATTTATTTATTCCTAGACAATAACCTTTGATTCGGAAACGGATTTTTTATCAAAGTTCTCATTTAATAAAAGATTCTTTTCTTCTTCTTTCTTCTCTAATGAAAATTACAACATAAATACCTGTAGATTGAAACCTGGTTCCTTTCTAAAATAGAATCTGTAATTTGATTTCACAAAGTTCAGTGTCATTCATTTTCAAATGCTACAGATACTAAAAGTGCATTTTTTGAACATGTGAAAGAAAAATTATGTCGCTATGCATTATTATTATAGATTTAAGAAAATGAAGTCAGTGTTAATTCACTTTCAGAAAAAATTTTATGATTCTTTTCCCTAAAATAAGCTTTTCAAAACATCTATTCTAGCAAAAGATAAAGATTTACTGACTATTTTGGCGTAACAATATTTTTTGAATAACTTAAGTACTACAACGGCCAGAAATATAAAATGAATTTTATTCATCTAAGAAAATGTTTAAAAATGCCATAAAGAAAAGTATCATGAAACTAATAGACTGCTTTGATTAACAGTCTTAAGAATTACATTAATTTTATCAACATTTTTAAAGAAACTCAGTCTATTTTAAATCTAAAATGCAACAGGCTATAATTTTTTGATCATCAAACATTTTTTTTTCCTTCTCATAAATGCAGCAAACTTTATTTGAATAAACGAAAACGTTTCAAGAAATGTACGATTTTTTTTTCAGTAGAATTCTCAACTGCGAATTTCTATCATACTTTCTGCTTCAGGTCGCATAATTTAGAGCTAACTGAAAAATTCTTTTCCTTCTAAATTCTTTCCTCATCTCCTTAACTTGATAAATGACATTTTGGTAACCTAAACAAAGTTACTGAAAATACTTTTTCCCTCTCCTTTTCTGTTATTTACTTAAGGAGCAGATGTATATTGTACATTTTCCGTCTTGTCTCTAAAATCCATTTTTGAAACATGTAGAAAATAAATAGTGTCAAACTAAATTTATTTTCTATTAGTTCTTTGTGTGATGCAGTCATCTTTTGTTACTGATATAAGTTAAAATAAACTATCTACTGAATCTTCATAATTGCATTATATTAAAGTTTAGCTTCAAAGAAATTGCGATAGTTTCTTTGAAACTTGAAAGTCGACTGTCACTTTGAAATTATATTAATTTATTAAAAGATTTAGAGTTGAGAATCCCACAATTGTATGAAACTTCGATATTTTCCTTTCCAAAGTAATATAATATTTTCAAACTGATAAAATACGGAACTTTTTCAGGTAATTTGAGAGATAACGTTTCTGGGGAAAAATCCAAATGCGCGTTACAAAATTAAAAATTTGTAAGTGTTATGACATAAAATAACTTTTGAGACGGAATAGGATGGAATGATATGCTTAATATGTATTGTTATCAATAAAAATATACGCAGTAAAGCAATAAAGATGTGGAATTTAAACGGGGTTTTTTTTGGATTTTGGCGATCCGGGTCGTCCTCATTTAATACATGCAGTAATCTTGGGTACACATTTCATTTAGAGACTGGCAGAATGAGACGTACACTCGCACTGCTAATCCCTGTCTCAAGTACACATTTTCAGCTGGCTCCAAGGCAGCGTTGCAGACTAAAACTTTAGCTGAAGGAGCAGGACCCATAGCTGTACAACAACTTCGGAACCTTCCTTTACATACGGGTACCATGCGTTACTACCATACGTTTTAGTCACGAAAATTCCGATAACTGTTGAGAAAATACCATAGTGCAGTAAAACCTGTCTGTAAGGATATTGAAGGGACCAAGAAATCATATTGTTATAGACAGATTATCGTTATAGGATTTGTTAGGGATATAGGATCGTTACAGTTTGAGGATTTGCGCATCCAATGTTTATGTGCGTGTGCGTGCATTAATATACTGAAATATTTTATTACGCTTATTTATTCATCTTACAAATAATAGCTGATATAATATTGTATTTTATAAACATATAAAATATACAATTTTACATACCGACGTAAAATTAAGATCTTCAGAAAAACAATTAATTAAAAAGTTTAAATTTAAAAAATCTAATTTTTAATGGGAATTAATTAAATTTTTAATCTAAATTTTTAAGATCTTCAGAATGAAAATTTTGGTTAAAAACTTTGTCAGCATCGTCATTTACGGCACATTTAAATCTTTTTCATTTGCCATTCACACTACTTTTTCCACAGCATCTCCAATGTCTTTTCTTTTTTTTTTTTCAAAAAAGTAGCTATCATCGACTGAAAAATCCCATATTTTTTAGTAGGATCAACTTGCTTTAGTTCTTGATCAATTTCCGAAATTGTTTGTAGCTTTTCTTCAAATGCCAATGTCTTACGCTAAGCCATCCTAGATTCATGTTGTTAACACATCAAAAGAGAATTTCAAGGAACATGCTGGTCATTTTGACGTGCCGAATGAACAGATTAGTGAGTACCCTAGTACGCACTAACCTGTCATGAACCAGGGCATAGGCGATAAATATATGTGCACATTTCAATCACTTCCCCCAAATCCCCCTCCTACAGTAAGCTGCGGTTTCTTGCCCTCTCCCTCCGATTCTCCTATTATCTGATATTCTTTGACTACATGCCGTCGTTTTCCAAGAAAAAAATCGGGATTGTGACGTATCAGCTTTCTAAAGAGGTAAAATTATCGTTATAGACAGGTGAGTCTTAAAAGTGATTATCGTTGTAGGCAGGTTGAAGATGCAACGAGTCAATAGGAATTCCGCTGGACCGAAGAAAATATTGCTACAGGCAGGTTTATCGTTGTCGACAGTATCGTTATACACAGGTTCCGCTGTATACAGGTGTGTTCCCATGTCCATCCAACCGGTTCGGTTGCCGTAATGGCATCAGGTACGGGACATGGGGCGGCGTTCTGTATACAGGTGTGATGATCGTAACCCTTTTTTTATGGTGTTGGTTCTTTTGAATGGATTATCATGCTCCAGTGATGAGATAGCAAAAATTAGCTTAGAATTTCTTAGAATAGCAACATAGGAATAATTGTTGCGACCCTTCGCGGTCCGCAACGACACAAGCAGAAAGATACGTTGGGACCCTTCGCGGTCAACCACGTCAATTCTCCAGCTACACTTTTCGTTGGGATCCCCGGCCTCACTCGCCGGCGTGTTTTTCCGTTCGTTCACCCCTTGGGATCCCTACTCAACTGCTTCAAAAACAATCCCCCACCCTCGGGGATGACAGCGCCCTCCACTGGCGAGTGCGAACCGGGAATTCCAAAACTACAATAGGGTCTCCCAAAAAGTGGAACATGCCTTTATTTCTTTAAATATTGCACCTAGACATTTATCAATTACAACTTTCAATTACAACATTTTATCAAATAAGGTAAGAATTTGCGTGAAAACACTTTGGCTTCTGTGGAAGTTGAATATAAAAAGTTTTAAAAATTAAATTTTTATCCGTTCATATAAAAAGTTTTAAAAAATAACTTTTTATACGTTCATATAAAAAGTTTAAAAAATTAAATTTTTATACGTTTCACTTAGAACAAGAGTGTGAATGAATGAAATGTTCCTCTATCACTTATCCATCCACTAAGTTTCACGATCCTATATCCAAAACTAACAGAGTTATATTAATTTTTAAATGCCAAGGGCTGCTCACAAATTTATATGAACATGTTTATTGCAGAAATGCAATTTTATTCAATAGAAAAACAGCGAAATGCAAATATTTGCAAAGTAGTAATCTAATCATCATGAATTGAAAAAAATTTGTCAATGACGATACTGTTGCTCAGTTTCATATGCAGATATTTGCAACTAACGACTCAATAAATAAAGTAGGAACAACTTGAGAAAATGAGAATTTAAGGTATAACAGGAAAATAGCCTAATATTGAACAAGAATACTGAATTATTTGCTCTTAGTGTTGTGCGTATTATTAAGCTTTACCTAAAAGTAGTGGGGACTCGTCCTTTAGGTCTGCAGAGTTCACTAAAATTAATTTTAAAATTCGTATTTTCGTTTTTATTCTTATTTGCTTACTTCTCCACTCTGAGAGTTCAATAATCAACGAAGAACGTTAAAACGAAAAATAAATATGGAAAATGAATGAAAAAGTAAGAAAGACACAGGATGGGACTGCACACCAAATAGTTTTGGAAAGCACGAAAATTCGCTCATTGCATACAACTAAGTTACATAATGACCGAAAGCGAATAGCTATTCTTTCTGTCTTAGAACTTAGCCAGAACTGGATTTTCGGATGCTCCTGTTTTTCGTAAGGCCAAATTATGTTTTTTTCCCTTCTTCCATCTCGCCCATGGTTCGCCATCGCGTTCTTGATTTTTGTTTTCATTGGCTGTTTTTAGGTTTCGGATTCACTTTCATGTTGCCTCAACGGGAACTTGGCTGGTTATTACGTATTTGATTTCTTTTGTTAAAAGTCAATCACCTGAAAAAAAGACTGTAATTTTCTAAAATACAATTCAGATAATTACAGATACAAATTTGAACTATTTGAGGGTAAAGCTATTTTTGAAACACGCATTTCAATTGTATTCTAGTAATAGTTTTGTAACACTGCTTGTTTCTAAGCAGATGAGTCGTCAGTGCTGATATACCACCGTGCATATTTTTTAAAGACTCACAAGATGAATTATTTTTCTAATTACATCAATAAATGTATTATTTGACTATTTTTTTAGATTTAACAAAAGTTAACAAATGTATTGTTATTTCCTAATTCCGCCCTTTAAATAACCTTTTGAAATATGTATATTATCCCTAAAATGTATATCGAAAGACTGTATCTAACAGCAGTGACAAGTATGGAAAAGTGGTCTAAGCCAATAAATTTTTCTTCTTATATCTGTGTAAGTATTATAGAAGTTAGCGTGTATGTGAATGGATGAATATAAGAAAAACATTTTACTGATTGACATTTTTTCTCTACGGGGCCGTATATAAATTTAATCTTTGTAGATTTTTATTATCAATTCCCTTGCCTATCAAAGTATTTTCATATAAATTTTATCGTATTTGATGAAACTTTGTAATTGGAAGAATATGTCTATAATCAATATTTAAGAAAATAAACGCTTGTTCCACTTTTCTGGGGCACCCTGTGTATCTTAACGATATTTCTATTCAAACAATATACAGATAACAAATGTTAAAATGAACATTCATAATAAATATATGTTTTGATAGACAAAGTGCAATTAGATGTTTAGATGATTTTTCATGAGATTTTGAAGTCATATGACCGCTCCATCAGAAAGGTTCTTGTACATTGTGAAGATCGTGGCCTTTTTTAAGGGTGTTGTTGGTTATTTTTAATGGAGTACCAGAGATGTGATAACAAACAACATTTTATTTGCATAATGGTATTCAGGACAAACACTAAAATAATGGATAGGACAGCATGTAGAAAATAATTGTAGCGACCCTTCGCGGTCAGCAGCGTCACGATTAGAACAAATGATGCGACCCTTTGCGGCCAGCTTCACAAAGCACAATGAGAATGAGCGTTGGGGCCCTTCGCGACCAACAACAGCACAATCAGAAATAAGCCCTTCACGGTGCCGGCGCACGTTCCGAAACGTTCCTTCAGCCTTCGAGTTCGAAACTCGACTGATTAAAAACAATCCCCAACTCTCGGAGGGGAGGAGAGCGCCCTCCACCGGCGAGTGCGATTTGAGAATCCCAACACTACATACACTACACACAGAAGAGGTATAAGTAATGTGATCATACGTCCCATTTTTAAGTAACCTGTTTCATTGTCCTCAAGCGACGACGAAATGTCCCGGTTTCAGAAGAAGAGCAACCCACGGTTAACAAGTACAAAAAAGGATGTGAAAAAATCAAAAAATCCGACAGTAATGGGAATAAAAATACGACTGAAACGTATACAAGCCAGCCAGAAGCTTACTAGCTCACACTTGCTTCTAATTATATGTTTCAACGGAAAGCCGTCGGCGAAATTGTTCCAACACTTTCATATTAATAACTTGAATGATACTTACGTGTAATTATCGAGTGCATTTTACGTCTGTCCGGCACTACTGCACCGTAGAAAGGATCTTTTCTCTTATGAATAAGCTGCAGATGAACGAGAAAACATAGTTTGCAGTTCTTAAAGAAATGTTAATTACCAAAGTAAATTTTAAATATGTCTGTTAAGAATTTCATTTTTACTTGAAATCAACACAAAATAAACTGAAACAAATTTGGTCTTCAAAAAATATAAGCCACATAAATTAACTATTTTCTCGTGCTCTTTTCATCTTAATATAAATAAAAGTCATTGTGGATATGTGTGTATGTGGCTATGTTTCACATCTCCTCCTAAACCAATGGACGGTTTTCAACCAAATTTTGTACACTTATTATTTAAGACAAGGGGAAGACATTTATGAACTTTTCTAAGTCCAAAAGTTAATTAAACAGGCAGTTAATTAGAAATTAACCGAAACCGTTTTTCCGCCGTAACTTCGGAGCAAATTGTTCGACAAAAAATATTTTTATGCCATCTTAAAGTTCACATTTTTACCTTTTCAATGATACTAATTTTATTTCTGTGACATTTTTCCTTCGATTGTTATTAATTTTTAAAAGTTCCATAATTTTTAAATACGTGGAGACGATTTTGAAATGACGAAGATTTATAGGTAATCCGTTACTAGGCAGCGGTTAGACTTTGAACTAATTCACCTTTATTTCTGAAAATTTTGCTTATTTTTATAAATATCCATATAATATAATAAATGCGAAAGTGTATCTGTCTATTTGTTACACATTCACGGCAAAACTACCAAACCGATTTGGATGAAAATTGGCAGAGTTATAGCTTGAAACCCAGGAACGGTCATAGGGTAGGTGACATCATGTTAAATTCATTATTTTTGATTACAGATAACAATTAAATAATTAACAAGCGATTTGCGATGAAGATTACTACTTTATTTTTCAATCAACTGTCACGTGATCCTTAATGAATGCGTAAACAAAATGAAATGTCACTTGATCCTTCAGAAAAGATCCAGCATTTGAAATGACTTATTCTTAAAGTCAAGCATCACGTGATCTTGCTGAGAAAAGAAATAAATAATTAATTTGTGGAATAATAACTGAAAAATAGACGCCGGGACAGACAACTAATGATAGATATGTTATAGTTTCAAGAGTTTTCGGATTAAAATTTAAAAACTAAAGTTAATTATAACTAAAGGAAAATATCCTTCAATGTTTACTTAAAATAAGAGCCTAATTTAGTGGAAAGGTTGCGAAAATAATTCTTTATCGCTCTTTTTATCGACATCCAAGATTTATTTGGCTGTTAAATTTGTAACCAAACGATTTGGATAATCACTGGAGGTTAAATTCTAAACCAAACGATTTAGCTAATTACAATAGTTCCATTCCGCATTTTAATGCTTTAAGAGCTTTTTTCAACCGATTTAAAAAGATAGGATTGCATAAACCCAATGAACACGGAATTCAACGTTTTGTTTACTAAAGAAAGAACTAATTCGAACTCGGCGCTTGATACAGTTACCAAATAGATTTGGCGATTGCTAGAGATTCAAATAGTGTATTAAGTTGGGACTTTTTTTAAATTGTTCACAGTACAGAGCAACTGATAAGCAAGATTTATCCTTCCCTATAAGCTAATAAAAGGAATAGAGATTGTTTGTTGATTGGGTAATTTTGGCACTGACTAATGAAAGTTTAGGTCAGATAAATTTTTAAAAAATGCTTCACAAATGGAGGGATGTATTACAGAATATCTATCTGTAGATATGGTAATGTGCAATAACAAGTAAAATCATATCCTGTAGAGTTCTTCAACCCCATAGAATAGTCAGGGATACCTTCCGAAAAGCTGAGATTAAAATTCGGTGTGCCAGAACTATTCATACGTAACCTCGATGTATCGAGACTGCGCAATGGCACACGGTTTCAAATTACACACTTAGGACCAAAAGTCGTACTAGCTACTGATATGACTGGCATAGCGAGAGGTGAGAGTGCTAAATTCTACGCATTCCGATAATACCGAAGGATTTACCATCCCAGTTCAAAAGGTAACAATTCCTTTTAAAATTAGCATTTGCCAAACTCAGGGTCAGACACTCAAAGGGGCAGGCGTACTTTTGGAAAAATCATATTTTTTCCGTTGGTAACTATATGTGGCATGTTCGCGTGTGTCCAGCCCACTAAACCTATACATCGGTGCAAAAAACGTGAAACAAAAAACGTCGTATATAGAAGTCTGTTATCATATATAAACAATTTACCTAACTGTAACAGCAGACATATATACAGTACACTCCTGTTAGTCGTCCAATTATGTATTATCAACCATCAGAACTTTTAATTTCCCCTTTCTTCATATAACGAAACATTTACATTCGTGAATTTAAAAAAAGTAACAATTCAAATTCTTCGCGCACGAAGTCGCGGATAACAGCTAGTTAATAAATAAGAACTTAAGAACTATGTGTTTCTTGAATAACATAATATTACTTTAAAAATTAGTAGATGCCCATTTTGAGATTAAAAATAAATGGCCACTTTAGACATAAGTTTACTAAAATAAGAAGGCTTAAATGTCTATCATAATTTGATGTTTAAAAATATTTTGTTAAGGGAGACATGACTGCCAAGTTATTCTTCAGAGATTGAACTTAAATTAAATATAATCAATATTTCCGGCGATGCAGCTTGTCGTGAAAGGAGATTAACATTAAGAATAGGCTATGCTATTTGGCGATTGTGCTCAAAAGATAAAAATCTTGAGATCTTACATTTCCTATCATAGGAAACAGAATGTTTGCTTAGAATTTAAGACGCTGAGTACGAATAACGAGCAAAAAACTTATAAAATTCCTAAAGGATAATAACAAAAGCTGTTAAAGGTAAATCACTTACTTTTTTATGCCTTTCACTTCTTTTCAGATCAAATCATTCAAGTTTATCGCGGAATTTTTAAGAATCTTGTTCCGAGTTGTTGGTGGATTACCTTTGCAAACATTATTTAAATTTTTGGTTCTAAAACAATTGTTCTCTCTCTTTCTCTTTTTTTTATTCTTCCGTCCTCAACAGATATTCCCCTAAATTATTAAAGAAAGAAAGGCGCTTTAAATTCTTTCAGGAAGATTATAGAAATATTCCAGATTATTAAAATACTCCTTTGAAGTCAACCCTGGAAGGTTTGTCAAAGCAAACAATTTTCAAAAGAATATTTATTTTGGGGGCTTTAGTTTCGCGTTCCGTTGGTGGAAATTTGATGAGTTCCTTACTGCAACACTTAACCGTTTCCTCTTCGTAACTCAAATCAACTACATTCTTTTGACAACTAATGCATGTAAAGAATAGAAAACAACTAGTATAAAAAGGTCAGAGTTACATCACTTGTCAAATTCTTCCTTCCGAAAGAGAATCAAATAAAACAATGATCGATTTTTTAAAAAAAAACTCTAAAGAAGCAATAATAACAATGATAATAATAAGTGAATTTCTTACGTATTCTCTAACGCTTGTTTCCCTTTGGTTCTGACAAAATACTGCCACAATATATTTACAGTTCATTTCAGTTCATTTACTTTCATATTTCAGCTCATGCATTATGGAATCCACGTGTTTTATAGTGGGGTTGGGTGAAAAGTTTTCCGTATAGAGAAAAGAATTATTCTTCAGTTCTTCAGAGTTATGTTTTCATGCGATGGGTGAGTGAATGTGTTTCTTCTCGGGAAACAAATATTTGCCGCTCCACTGTTCGAGATATAGTTCTATTTCAAAATGTCTGCTTCTGTCAGTTTTTATTTCATTTTCAATTTTTGTAGACGATATCTTCTTTATTCATGGTTCGAAGAGATACTTTGAAGAAAACATCTTATTTCACGACTATTGTGAAAAGAAAAACAATTTGTTTCTAAGAGATCTCAAACTAACCTCAAGAGCTCTTCTCACTTTAAAAGGTTTTACGCATCGAAAATTTCGAATTCTGTACCATTTCATTTTAGAAGTGTTTTATATTATTTAGAAACAATTAAAGGTTTATACTATTTATGTAAGTATACTTAAGTATTCTGTAAGTGAATAATTTTGTTTGAACTGATAGTTGCACCAAAATTAGTATAATTTTCGAGACCTTAAAAATCATTTTATTCGCCTTCAAACAGAAAAAAATTACGAAATAATTACAGAATTTAAATGTGGAAAATGGCAAGTAAAAATTTCTTAAGAGAACTTCTCGTGGCAGAATTAGAGCACAGAAATTAAAACTATGTATATCTTTAAAATGTTTCATTAACATGTTTAAACACTAAATTTTATAATTGCTTTTCATTCTTAAAGTTGTGAATTCTGCTTTACAGTAAAAGTGGAAAATAAATTACGGAACTCTTATAGTGTTTTTCATATATACTAATATATGTGAATATTCATTAATATACATAAATACATGCACACCCCGTCCAAAAGTTAAGAAACAAAATGTTTTCCGACGCTCATTTAAAAAAATATGAAAAAAGCAACAAATATGGTTTATCTCTGCGGTACCCAACCTCTATTTTCTCCCGTACCCTTTGATTAATCTTTTTATTTTTGACTACCCCTTACTGTCAAATACCCCCTCCCCTCAAACATTCCATCCCGCTAAGAAGTTTTTATTAATGATATTAAGGACTAGATCGTTTTTAGAAACAAACGATTCAGATTAACTTAGTAACATTTATAATATTAATTTTTGATTTAACATTTTATTACGTTTTTATAACAGTTCCACGTCCTAACTTATGAAATCCGCATTGAAATAATTTTGCATTGACATAGGATGATGAAAGTTATAATCAACTACTTAAATAGAATTTCACTGAAGTCCTTGAACTCGTTTCTTGTA
The DNA here is from genome assembly GCA_013235015.1 of Araneus ventricosus. NCBI lineage: Eukaryota > Metazoa > Arthropoda > Arachnida > Araneae > Araneidae > Araneus > Araneus ventricosus. Next base: position 73,661 of record BGPR01003534.1, read on the forward strand.
GGTGAGTTTTGTAAAATTAGGATCAAATGAAGAAACATATAATTTCAAGCTCCAAGAACTTTATCAAGCTCCAGACTTGATATTTGTCATTAATATATGCATGATAAGAATGCGTTTTTCCTACAAGTTCCGTCTTCGATAAAGGTACAAAATATTTCATTACTTTAACACTAAAATCTAGGTACTTTTCTTTTACTTGCTGCCCAGCAGGTAAGAAGTTCGGTAAAAAAGAAATATATTTCAAAATATGACCAATCGTCATAATATAATTAATGAGGCTAATACACATATCTTAACATTAATTATCAGGATGTAATTGCGTGTTCATTCCATGTCTAAATAAAAGTACAGCGTTTTTTTCAGTTTCTGAATAACCTCTCTATTATTTTGTTTGCTGTAATTGTCTTTTCAAAGCATTTTCTTCAGGAAAACTATAGCATTTTACTAAACAATTTTGTCGTAAGACATTTTCTGAATAAAGGGAATATTGCAAAGGTAAGAAACTTAAAATAGCATCTATTTCTTTAAAAAAATGTGTTTAAAAATTTCGTAAACGAAACTGTCATGGAAATGAAAGTGCCCATTGAAATTATTTTAGAGTCTATTAACTTTATAGAACTTTTTCATTTACCTTAAATGCCTATTATATTTTTCCTTCTCATAAATTTTAGCTCATATTATTTGAATTTTAAAAAATATGTTTCGAGGGGAAATGTTCGACAAATGTTTCTGTAGAATTCTCTATTGTGAATTTCGGCCTTTTTCAAGGATTTTTTTGCATGAAATAGCATAATTTAGAACTTAAATGAAAAATTCCTTTCCTTTTAAATTCTTTTCCATCTTTTTAACTTGACATAAGACTTTATTAAATCTAAATAAGGCTTTTGAAATAACTTTCAGCATTCTTTCTCTGTTTACGTAATAAATGCATAATTCTATATTTTCTGTCTTTAGAAAATGGAAAGTTTCGAGACAAAGGGGAAAAAAGTAAACAACTTCAAATTAAATTTGTTCTTTCTAATAGTCTTCCGTGCAGTCTACTTATATTACTGAGAAAAGTTAGAATAAACTTTCTTCGGATTCTTCATAACTGCATTATCTTTAAGTTTACCTTCAAATAAGTTGTCTGATAGCCTCTTTGAAAAAAAAGTCAATTGTCACTTTAAAATTTTGTACTGTGTTTTTGTAATCGAATATTTTCCGAATTTTATTTTAACAGAGTCACACTATTGTACGATGTCAAAAGCTAATTTTGACATCAAATTGTTCAAATTGCTGAAGCCAATTTTGTTAGAAAAGATCAAATTATTAAAACAATTAGTAGTTGAGAGCCCCCCACGTTAGACGTTTTTATCAATTTTATGAAATTTAGATAATTTTTTTTGCGCTAACAAATGTAAGATTTTCAAACACAAATATGAAATACAAAGCGTAACTTTTTCCCTATAATTTCAGTTTGATTTTTTGTGCTGATATATACAAACAAGCATTGCGATACTTATGACACAAAATAACACGAGATAGAATCATTTTATAGGTTTAACCTAAGTTAATGGAAATTTAAACAGAAATAATTTTGCAGATGTTCTGTCTAATTGAATGTGTAACTTTGCATCTTGCTCGTTTTTACCTTCCGAACTATTCAACTTCAAATAAGAGAAACGCTGTTCATAAAACGAATCTCTCCATCGAAAAGCGTAAAATATAATTCTTTACGTAATTTACACATTTTTTTCATTTGGCAGTATATGCTTATCTCCAACGGTCCATTGATTAGGGAGTACAGCGAAGTTGATCCCTTCATGCTTTTGAAGAACGAATTTTTAAACAATACCTGGCTTTCAACAAATAAGTAGCTGTAATAATACCATAGTTATAACACGAAGAAAGAAGAATGGGAAACCAATTTATTAAGAACTAGTCGCCTTCGCCGGGAATACAATTTCAGTGCAATCTCTTATGCATATCTGGTTGCTGATCTGGTTTCATATCTGGTTACTTGTCTGGTGTGAGGTCTTGAAAAGCAACAACCAAATTCTCACGAGAAAGTGGACTAAACCTCCCAGATAGCTAGCTGGGAGCGATCGGAGAAAGGGACGCCGACGTCGTTAAAACCCTTTCCTGATTACATCATCCGGAGGGATATTTTTGAAACGCCGCCGGCTGACCTCGGGAGAACACCCAGGCAGCCAGGACCAAAGCATTACGTTGTGCCTATGGCCAATAACGATACGGGATCCAAGACAGAGAATTGTCATTGGGGGAAAACTGTCTCTTTCTTCGACAAATCAAGAAAACTTAACTTGCGACCAAGCCTCGGAGGGCAGGGTCAAAGGTGCTCTTTAAACTGGAACTCTAGAGAGGATGGAGAGATCGGTGAGAGATCGTTTGGAGAACCGAGATTAAAATTCTCGTGATCGAGAATTTGGAAGGCAGCTCTCAGGCTGAGAAGCTGTTGGATCGGGCCTTGTCCCGTGAACCGAAGCCAACCTTTGGCTGATTAAAGCTCGTCGCGATCTGGAAAGCATTTTTAGGAATTCTTCTCCACAAGTGAACGTGCCCTACGTCTCTGCAAATTACTTTCTTGGTATTCGGTATAACTCGTGAGTGGTTATACGTAAATATTTGAGCGGTCTAATCCCTCAAACCATTATTCCGGCCATCGGACTTATACTCGCCTTGAGTAGAACTTTCCAATTTACCTACGAGAGAATTCGTGACAAATCTGCGACTGAATCCAGATTTAACCTTTGACTTGTTTACGCGATCTCGTCCTGAGTTAAGCAGAATTGTTGTATATTGATGTTAATTTGTACATTGTTGTAAAAAAATAAATTAATCAAGAATCTTAATTAAAAATTAATATCCTAATATTGCTGTGTCTGGTGAGTCCTTCATAGCTTAGTATCACTGAGCTAAGACCCTACACTGGTCTCTTATGCATATCTGGTTGATCTATCATTATCTGGTTTCTTTAGAAAAGTAATTTTATACTTCAAATTGTGGTAGATATCGTTACGGAAATCGTATGTTGGGGATACGTGAATGCGTCCAACAAACAGGATAACGGAGAATGACACTTTATTCTCGAATTTTCCGGAGAACACGAAGCGCAGGTAACAGTAAAAACAGCACTTGCACAAATTAGCACCACAAACAGATAGAAATTCACTAATGATAACAGCAGCAGCACTTGCAATACCGCACGGCGTCTAACAGCTTACCAGCTCGCACTGCGGACAACACTCCAAGAGAGATTCCAAAGGCGGTCGCACTCCAAAGACGATCGCAGTCAATCAACACACGTTCCCAGTCTATCCTTACTGCTGGGTATTTATAGTCTTCCCGAGACCTCTGGAGAAATCCAGATCTCGGCTCCTATGAGAGATATCGCGAAAATTCTAGCATTTTTGAGAATCTTCCTTTTGTCGCCAAAGTCGTAACATTTGTCGCGAAGGTCAGAGGTCATTGGGTGACCTCCCTCGATAGTTAGTAAGAACTTCTGTAAATGTCTCCTTCCAACCATAAGGCTATTATTGCCGGGAAGCGACATTCCATGTTCGTAACACTATTTAACCAGCGTTCTTTTAGTAGCCTTGCACATGTTCAGTTCGTTTTCTACATAAACGACCCTAATGAAGTCGAGTAACTAACCATGTCATCAAACATCTAATTGCACTCTGTCGGCGCCAACTTCACTATCTTAATTCTCATGCATTTGATTTCAACATTAAAATGGCGAGGCAGATTTTAAGTATAGCAGCATGTTAACTGGATTAAAAGATGCTGCTAAAAAGAATTAAAACGTACTAGTATAAAAAAATTAAACATAACTTCCTAGATGTATTTTCTAATGTATTAACTATCTTAAAGGATTTTGTATGAAAAAGAAAGTAAATTCCTTAGCTTTCAGCAATGGAAGAGAAACGGGAAATAAAATATGTGTTTAAACAATGAAAGCCGTTTGAATTTCATTGCAAGAGGGAAAAGTGTTGTAAATTATGCCTAAAACTTTTTTAAAAAATTTATTAAAATTAGACAAAAAACTGTACAGCAACTTAATTGATATCATTAAAAAAAAGTTATTTTTTGAATTTTTAGATGATGTAAATATGATTTTTGTGCTATAATATTTTTGGAAGTCTTCGAGGGAAAACGCCAAAATATCACCTAATTTTTAATTAATTAAAATTTTATTCAAAATTTTAAAAATAGCTCCAATATGCACACTTTCACTCTCCAAAGTATGTTTGTGCCAAATTTCGCAGTTCTAGGTCCAGTGGACACGCACAGACACACTTTCTCCTTTATTATTAGTAGACCTTTATTATTAGTCTCCTTTATTATTGGCTTCCATTCCTCCTGCATCCAATAAAAACCTCTGTAAATGTCTCTTTCCAACCTTAAGACTAACATTGTTGTTAAGTGACATTACAGGTTCGTAACAATATCTTAGTTTGTTATTTTTAAATAATTTTTTTGAAATGTAAACATACTTTTCCGACACCCTGTGCGTCAAACACGAAGGTAAAGCTTTCTTAACCTTTATTAAGAGGGATAAGATTATTTTGGTTTACTTGTCAAAGCACATTAATTAAACAGCACAGTTCAAGTAGTTGTTTCATTTTGTTGCTTTACAGCATTATTATTTACAACAAAATTTTAAAAATAATTGTTTATTTCAGACGCGTGCTTCGAATTACAGAATTTCTTATGAAAAAATTTGAAAATTCAAACAATTGCTTTCGCATTTATTTATTCGGTACTTAAATAACATTTTTTCAATTAAATAAATGAAAATTTCATATGACAGTTCAAATATTTTCTAGTTGCTAATTTTTAAAAAAAATGCTATTGTTGAGAAATTTTAAAAAGTGCTAATTGGTCTTTAAAAATAAAAGCCAGAAATCGCACAAAAATAGTGAATTTTTAATAAAGCTGGCATTTCTAACTAGAGTCAAATAACAAGCAAAACAGTCTAATGAAATTCAGAAAAATAAATTTCATATATACATTATGAAGGCAAGGAAATAGATGGCAATTTTCTTTTTAAAAATTCCCGGTCTTCACTTGCCATAAATAATTATTGTTTATCAGCGAATAATTTATTTTTCTTTATTAAGAATGAAACTAAAAAAATAGCTAATGACATTTCGTAATGTTCTAAACTGGCAAACCTTTTATCAAGATACCTTAAAAGTATTTATTAATTTTAAAAAATCCATCGAAAATATTATTGCAAAAGAAACAAACCAAATACCAAACAATATTAGTAAAAAACTTTCTAAAACATTTTTAAAAGTTGAAAATTTTTCTTAAATATTTAAGATGACATTTGTTCTGAAAATGCCTAATTTTTTAAAAAGATCTTTCAAATAAAAATAATGTGAAAAAATGAAGCAAACATTCTTCATAAATAGTGATGCTATTTTACTTTTTTTAGTCCGAATGTTCATGCATCTGTTCAACATCCCCATTCAAAACTTTTTTTATCAAATTTACTTAACTCCGCAAATATTTTCCAACTTCTTTTAAATGTAGCATGCATTATTAACTAAATCAACACATCTGAAGGAAAATGCAGAAATCTTCGACATGTTTTTTTTCTTACAGGAATCTCTTTTCAGAATTTCGAGTTTCAATTTTGATAGTTCTTCTTCACGGTCTTGTAATTTAAAACGTTAATGAAAAATGCTTCTCCTTTCAAACTCATTTCTTCCTCCTGCTTAATTCGATCTATCGCTCTCAAGAACATAAAATAAAGTCCTTGAAGTTACTTTTTATCCATTGTTCCCAGTTATTCATCTAAGTAATGAATGTATAACTGTATATTTCTGTTTGTCGAGAACTCCTCCATTTTTAAATTGTGGAGAGAAAGTAAATAACTTCAAATTAAATTTATCCTTTCTGAAAGTTTTCATTCAATCTGCTTATATTACTTTGATAAGAGGGAGAATAAATTATCCATTCAAGCTCTGTAATTTAAAGACTGAGAAGAGGCTACACTGTATGTTTCTTCAAGAGAGATGCTTCTTAGTTGCCATCCGTTTATAATTTATTGACTCTGGATGTTCATATTTTTTTAAATTTGTTTTATAATGGCAGAAATACATTGAACAAAATGCTGCCAAAACAGAGGAAAATTTTAGTGGCACTTCCCTACTTGAACGTGATAGCAATAAAAATATTAATTCTACCATATATCAGCATAGGCGAAATCAATGAGCCCTTCGAATAAATAATAAATTACACACTAGTAAGCCCACTAATGGAACATGGCTCACCCTCCTAGGAGAATATTGGATACATTTTTAACACATAGCTCAGGTTATACCTACAACCACCTTCTATTAAAAGAACTTGCCCCTCTCTGCGAGATATGCGGATTTTACACAACTTTCAAACACAACCTTGCTGAATATCCAAATCCTGAATCAGGACGAATGCAACATTTCATCTAATTATCAGTTGACTTAACTATTGCTGAAAGTTTTTCATATCCAAATTTTTAAATTACTTAAATGTATTGGATTTTACACAAAAGTTGGGTCATATATTTTTTACTTGCCTTATACCTTTGATTTTTATTCAAGAAATTGTGTATTGGACAGTTTGAAATTATGTATAGGAAAATTTGAAAATGTGATAGGAAATTGTGTAAAGGTTGATTTAGCCTTTTTCTTGCGATGCAGTGTGTTGCATGCTTAGGTTTTAATTTGTGGCTTTCTCTCTATATACTATATTTAAACTAACTTTTTTTTCTTTTTCCTTATGATTGTATTTTAATATATGTTATTTGATAATTAATCAAGATTTTGTGTTTAGGAAAGTTGGAAAGTGCGTTTAGGAATTTGAAATTGTGAGAAATTGTGTTGGTTATTTTAACCTTTATTCCTATGAAGCAGCACTTTGTGAAGAAATTTTGTACTCGAATTTGCTGGCGTTCTTCGGAACTGTCAGTGGCTCGATATTTGTATGTCCGTAAGGACAGATCAAATTACTAGCTTATTTATTTATACCTTTGATTTAAATTGTTTCTATCTATAAAGGTTACTTTCGCACAATATGTCCGTCCGAAGAGGGCCCTTTCACAATAAACTGAACCCCAACTAACTAACCAATTTTTGAAAGCTGTCTTTTTCGCAAATGAATACTTCAGACGTTCCACCTAATTGCATGAGATTGACAGAACTGCTCTCACAATCTATTGAGTTTCCATTTCATTATTTAATCAAATATTACAATTCCGTATTTGTTGCTACTGTATTTCACATTGTATGAATATATATCTTTTTTTAATGCATTACATATATTATTATTTTTGCGGATTGTATTTTTATTCTGTATTTGTTTTGAATTTTTGAGTGTTTATACAATGCATCACTTTTTCTTGGTATTGTTTGTTAAAACGCTCCATACCCTATGGATGAATGGGTCGGCGTGGGAAATAAATAAATCAAATATGACATCTCTAACTGATATAATAGCTGAACGTTAACTATTAAAGTATCAGTGGTTTGTAATTATGCTGATTCATTTTAAATGGAATATTTTCCTTTGTCATCTGATATATTTTATATATTTGTCAATGAATGAGAACGTTGCGGAAAACACGCAACGGATAAAACTGGAAAAAAATAAACCGAAATGTCCAACCGGTTTACTCATGTTTCTGATTTTATTATTGTTACGATGATAATACAGCTTAAATACTAAAACCGGTCGCATTGGGAAAGAAATGAATAAATAAATAAATTGTTAACAATTCAAGGGATAAAACCGAAATCTCCAACCGGTTTACTCATGTTTCTGATTTTATCATTGTTTTGATAATAATACAGCTTAAATACTAAACCGGTCGCATTGGGAAAGAAATCAATAAATAAAAAAATTGTTAACAATTCAAGGAATAAAACCGAAATCTCCAACCGGTTTACTTGTATGTCTAATTTTATCATTGTCACGAGAATAATACAGCCTAAATACTAAAACCGGTAGCATTGTGAAAGAAACGAATAAATAAAAAAAACTTTCATAATTCATTTAGGGATACCGCATTTAGTGCAATCCACTTATCATCGGAACCTTTGTAATTTTGTCTTTGGGAATTGAAAAGACAATGTGTGGGTTGAGAAATAATTTTTTGTAAGTATGCTCCTTTTCAGTTGAGTCCAAAATTATAAGTAGTATTATAATATATATATATATATATATTATAATATATATAGCAAAATTATAAGTGATTAAAGAAAGTAACAGTAAGGTGCTCTTCCGTCGATGGTTTCTGCCGAAAGTGTTATATGAATCTTGAATTTCGGTGTAAAGACCATATTCAGCTTTGAGTCGCGTTATACCATGTAATTAAAATATATGAATGCAAGTTGCTAAGCAACTTAATTTCATGCAGCTTTCTTCTTGCAAAATGGGCGACATTTTAGTGATTTCAGCAGTTTACAATAGACGTAAAAGTATCATATAATAAATCAAAGGAGGAATAATTGCACACGAGTCTAATCGAAGATAAGTTTACAAAATTTAATAACATTGTCTAATTTTTTTAATTGAAATTTGGAAATGTAAATGCTTTTTAATGTTATATTTATTGACTTATTAATATATATTTTTTCTTATAAGTCCTAATTTATTATTTTTTTTAAACATTTGCACATCTACAAGAAAGTTTCTATAAAAATTTAATCTCTTATTCTTATTTATTCTAGACATATTCTTTTGATTGCAAACTTTCTTAAAAGCCTAGATGTGAATTCATACGAATATTTTTGAATTTATGTGGTGTTTAAATGGAATTTGATTAATGAGAAAGCCAAAGTGTATTTTTGTTATTCCCAGTTGCTAAATAAAAAAAGAAAATTTGTGAATCTTGAAACTTTTTTTAAAATACTGCTTAGCAATACAAGTCAAAAGTTAGAAAATGTTTGCTCGAAAATGAAGATTTGTTTGATAAAATGTCAGTTCTGAAATAGAACTTTCTAATGAAATTTAATTAAAATTCATAAAACCTCCTTTTGAAAAGTCCCAACTTTTAATAAATCGAAGTTATTTAGTTATTTTGTTTTTAACGTAATATTCCGCACTTGCAATTACTTCATCATAAAAAGTGAAATTTAAAAACATTTTAATATTTTAATAGCGTTCCATGAAGCCTTAACTAGTGCGCCTTTTATCAACATGCCTTAAAAGCTTTTGCAAGTTCGAAAAATCCATTAAAAGCATTTTTATAAAAGAATATCTTAGCAAATTTATTTACAACATTCTTAAAAATGTAAAAATGTTTCAATGTTTGAAGTGACATCCGTTATCAAAATATTAATTATTTAAAAATTAAAAAATAACAGTAATCCAAAAATAAAAAGCAACTACTTTGTTCTTTATTCTATGGTGAAGCCATTTCGTTTTTGCAACCAATATTTTCAATCTATCTGTTCATCAACAATTCAGTTTATTTAAAACTTTTTTCTCAAATTTCTCTACTCAGCAAATATTTTTCGATTTCTTTGATATGTAGCAAGTATTATTAACTGAATCAACAAATCTTAAAAGAAGCTCAAAAATCTTCAACGCTTTTTTTTTCGGGGGGAGATTTTCTTATAGGAAATTCAAGTTTCAGTCTTGATACTTTTTATTCCCTGTCATATAATTTAAAACCTTACTGAAAAATGTATCTCCTTTCAAATTCTTACCTTTCTCTTTCTACTTAACTTGATCTATGGCTCTTCAGAACATAAAATGAAGTCCTTGAACCTATTTTATATATTTCTTTATTTATTCACCTTAATAATAAATGCGTAACAGTTCATTTGCTGCTTATTCAGAACTCCTCAGTTTTTAAGTTGTGGAGAGAAAGTAAATAACTTTAATTTAAACTCATCCTTTCTCAAGGCTTTGATGCAGTCTACTTATATTAATTCGAGAATAAAAATGAGAATAGATTATCCTTCGAATCTTAGTAATTGCATGTCTTAGAAATATAGAAGAAAGTACTTTGTATATTTCTATGAAAGAGAAATTTTTCAACTATTATCCGCTGAAAATCGGTTGATACCAGAATAAGTGGACGTTTTTCTGGAGTTCGTTTTATAATGGCGTCAATTTATTTGAAAGTGCCTTTTTTAGAAAATTAATATCCCAAGCATTCCAGATAACTAACTAAATATGAGGATGAAAGAAATGCTCTCTCATGTCGATTTTACAAATAATTTATGGAGAAATTTTAATACAGACAAAATTCATACTTTTAGCCTGAAGGAACGTTAGCCCTATAACTACAAGCTATTTATATTCATACTACGAGAGGATGATATTTAGTATAAAGCAAAAACGATCAGTATAACACAAAAAATTCGTCTTTATAACGTCACAGAAAGCTCCCATGCTGCATCTTTCTACCTGCATGATTGTGGTAATGGGATTAATTATGATTTATTGCAGCTGTTAGTGGCTTTTAATGTTGTATTGGAAGATGATTTGAGATTTGATGAAATTCGATAAAACTTTCTCTATTAACAGATAATTTTATTTTATGCCTCAAAAAACAACAGAACTGATATTTGTGCCTGATGAATAAAAATTCGATGAATGTGTTTATATATTAGATCAGCTTTATGAGTATGACACACATAACATTCTTTTTTAAGCCAATGCTTACCATTCTAGATGAAATTTTTTTTCTACTAAAGATAATTATTTTTATGAGATGTCTCTTTTCATTAATACGTATCATTACGGGTTCACACTAATGAATTGAAGCCATATAAGTGAAAACTGATTGACCATAGAAATGACCATTATATCAGAATCATCCAGATGAAAGTGAGACTGTGATTTTAACGTCGTTATTCCATGGAGGAACTTTGATATTTCTCTCTGGTAGATGACCTGTGTATGTCAGGAGAAATCTGGTATAGAACTGTTAATGGTGGTGAGTCTTTGAATGAAACATAAGAGTCAAAATAATTAGCGCCGTGCCATGGATTCCTCCAAACAGGCTCGGCGCGCAGTAATCCAATTTTTGTCGGCATAAGGCGGTGGTGGAACCTATATTTACAATCAAATGTGTGTGGGACTCTGTTTTCTCGTAGTGCAGTTCTCCCGATGGTGGAGTGATTTTAATCTTGGGCATGTGGACACACCTGACATGGAACGACCTGGTCAATCATAGTCATCAGTGCAAAAGTCACTGTATACTTAGGAAACTGTACTTCGTGACATACATTCAGTCCTATACACATTCGACTGTAAATTTTGTTTCAATAACACCTTCTACCGGCAAAAATTGGATTACTGAGCAAAAGTCACTGCACACTGAGAAAACTGTATTTCGTGACATACACTCAATCCTATACACATTCGACTGTAAACTTTGCCGGCAAAAATTGGATCACTGCGTGCTGAGCCTGTTTGGAGGAATCCGTGGCACGACATTACTAGTTTCGTCACTTCTGCTTCACTTAATGAAAACACCGCCACAAAACATTTTATGCCAGATTTTCCCTGGCATACACAGACATCTACCAGAGAAATCTCAAAATTCCACCACATAGAATAACGCCGCTAAGATCATCGTATCTTTTATTGGATGCGCCTTATATTTATCTTCCATAGTAATTTCTCTAATGCCTAAATTCTTCCCTTTTGTAACTTCAATGTGGATGGCCGTATTTTTCATGGATATGGAACAGAAGATGATATTTTCTCTTTCTTGGAAACGTGCTTTTATCAATGTTATTTATAAATGATAAATGTTTATTATATGTTCTCTTGTAATTTATTTTGTTAATGTTTATGCGTGTTGTCTGTGTCAGACTTTCTCCAAGCACTGAAACAATTTTTCCTTGGTGAACTTGGGTTACTGTAAGCCCATGGTGGGATGGCAGTGGTTCATTTGCGGCGACCAAACCAAGTGAACCAAGTTTATTACCCACACTTTATGATTAAAATCTGTATAACTTAAATTGCTGTTTTACTGCTTGGATTGTGAGCAGGTTTTAATTTATTCAATTCGTTCATTGCATATAAATTTTAACCTTTTAATTCCACTACACCATGGCAACATCATTATATTTTGCGTGTAGTAAACCAAGCAGGCCTTAGTAATCCACAAAGAACATCACCCCTCCCTGCCTAAGCATCCGGGTAAACTATTGAATGACCGGACGCCACAACAGATAGTCAGGCATTGTGGTTCCTGCATAATAGCCCCATTACGAGCGGCTCATGCAACAACCCCCCGTTTTACCAGGGTACGACCTGTCATCGGAACTGGGCCCAAAGAGCCACACCAACATTATTGTGCCATCAGGTTGACGAGAGCCTGCTTACTTATACGGCAGCCTCTCATCCGCGAACACGCGGTGTACCCCCCCCCGATGGGGGCAGGCCTTAGTAAGCTACTTTGAGCCAAACAGTCTTATATTTAAGAACTTTATTATTAAAAGCAGCCAAAAGTTAAAGAGTCCATTAAAGGATCGAGCAACGAAAACGAATTTAAAATTCCTAAATAATTTCAGTATAACTTTTCAAAACTTTCTTGGCTACAATAACTCAAAATTTTCTTTTAATTTTGTTAAAGAGTGAAAATCGCTGACCTAAAATTAAATCAAAAATATTTTCTATTTTCGGGAAATTAAAATGATATGTTACATACCAAATTCTGATGTGGAGGTGCAAAGAGTTAATGCGATATTTCGCAACTTACATATCCTTGCCTCGGCATTTTGCGTAAAGCATAAAACAAATACTGCCTACTTGTATTGTTATAATACCAGTTACACCAGACATGGGCAAACTACGGCCCGCGGGACAATTCCGGCCCACCGGAAGGTTTTATCCGGCCCGCGGATAGAATTTTAATTTGCCGGTCCGACGGAAATTAAAAGGAAATATGATTTAAATATTATATATCCATCTCCTTTTCTACTTTGTTTAAATATTATTTTCTTTCTTCCTTTTTTTCAAAGGACTGATGATCTTTTTACTTTCTCTATTTTTGTCCTACAAAACATAAATCGACGGAAATAGCAAGCACAGACAGTGTTGGCGCCAGTGCGTCTGCCTTTCGCTCGCGCCCTCTGGTTGTAATGTTCTTTTTTAATTGATTTATTGATGGTATTTCCGGTTTCTTTTCTGTTGAGTACTATGTTTGCTTCATCTTATATATGTGAACAAGTGTTTTCAACTATGAACCTTAGAAAGAATTATTTCAGAAGTAGACTGACAGATGAGCATTTAGCCTCGTTCCTTAGAATCAGTACATCTCATTTCGAACCTCAATATAAGGAACTTTTAAAAATGAAATCGCAATTTCATTCATCTCATTAACATATTTAAATTGTAATACTTGTATATTGTTTTTAAAATTTTAGAAAAATTTATCTTGGCCCGCCAAACTTTTTTTTTTCGATTTTTTGCCCGCGACCGAAAAAGTTTGCCCATCCCTGAGTTACACAAATTTATACAGTATTACTTGTTTTTGCATTGTTTCATTGCTGTGATTGTAAATTCCAGCATTTGACTTATAGGTAATATCTTTAAAATCAGTTCCATATTATCCAAAAGCAAACGATAATAAGATCATTTTTATCATATTTATATGATCATTAATATATTATCATTTATGACAATATATATCTTTTCTACCTAAAAATGTATTGAAAATAAATATTTTCAAAATAAAAATTAGCTCTTTGATTTTCTAAAATATGGAAGAATATTGGATAAGTTCACAAACAAGCATCTGTAAGATGTCATCAGGATGAGGGAAAAATAAAAAATGATGCCATCGTTTCTCTAATCCATGAACTGACATGTACTAGTAAAAAGAAATAAGCTCAAGAAACAGTTTTAGCATGTTATGTGATCTTGTAGCATCAAAGATACTTAAAGAAACGTCATTTTTCCATAGAAAGCAATGTTTTAGCCCTGTAATATGCAAATAAGTATATGCCAGTGCCTCATTTTTGTGGTGATGTTCTGGACTTTTCTCGTAGCTTCACTTGTTGTTATGCTAATATACAACATTCCAACATGCAACTTTTCTTTTCAATGAATATTACTAACGTATTTGAAAAACCTCTGGAACAGATTCTATTTTACGTACATGAGACTTAAAATGTTGTTCCCTCAAAAATAAAAACTAGATGGAAGTGAATATATTAAGCTATTCTTGAAGCATACATTAGACGAGATCTTAGTGGTACAGGCCTTTATTTGGTAGCCTTATACTTTTGTATAAAAAATAAGTTCGAATATGCATCCATTTAATCAATATTCATACAAGAATGCCATTTTGCGAATAGAATTTTGATTAAATTTTTAGCTGAAAAATCGTTCTGAAGTATCTCCTATATATCTACAGCACCATTTTTTGTAAAATATTTTTATTTTATGAGATTTTGTTAAACAAATCGCAATTTTCAAAGAAATTATATCATTGCTGTAATCGCTAATAAAACCAGCCGTAGTGATATCCTCTCGATCTTTTTCGTACACTTACACAATCGTGTAGTGAAAAGAATCGAGAAAGAATTGGGGCCTCTTCCTATCGACTGATTGGATCTAAAATTTGTTAATCTGCAATTTGCAAAGATTATATACCATTCTAGCTTATCATATTTTTGAGTTATAGTATTCATTTATACACGACACAGACAAACAAATAGACAGGCTATCCTCTCACGGCTTTAATCCGAACTTTGATGCATGTTTACGATTCTAGTAATAAGACTATATGCCAAGTGTCATCTGTCCAGTTCCTTTCGTTTTTGAGTAACAGTGGTCGCATGTTTACGGAAGGGCATGCATATAAACTTTTTGTGCACTGATTTCGTCCATCTAGCTTTCTGCATTTTCCAGTTATCATGTCCACAGATAAACCGGCTGATAAACATGCAATTTTTTTTAAAAAAAATGGTTCATAGGACTAGGGAAAGTCTGAAACTTGGCTATCCATGAAAATAAAGAGGTCGAATTTTTTCACGGTTATACCTAATCCATCTAGCTTTTTGCATTTTCAAGTTATCG
>BGPR01003534.1:88709-134231 GCA_013235015.1 Araneus ventricosus
TATCCATGAAAATAAAGAGGTCGAATTTTTTCACGGTTATACCTAATCTTCTACTTCGCAAATGCGAAAGTTAAAAAGCATTAATAATTTTCAAGAAAGCTGGTGGCCTGTGTTTAGGGAATCCTATTTCTAAACAAATCTAATTTCATGAACAGCAAATTAGACTCGCTGTTCGTGAATGAGTTAAATTCGTTAAGCAAATAGGATTATCAGTAGTCTAATTATGTATTTCTAAACATCAAATGCACTTATATTATGCTCAATAACCAATTTGGCATAAGTATGCAAGGATTTTGAAAACATAAATGAAATTGGTTTGGCTGAAATGTGTTACTGTAGTTTGACAATACAAACAAGTCGCAATGGATATCACAAAAAAATTCGTGTTAAAACTTTTTTCTTCCTAGTGCAATACTTTTCTTCGAAGTTTCTTTCTGTAAAATAAAATCGTATTTCTTCTTCCATTCCTTTAGGCGAGTTGCTGCAGCGTCCACCCTTGGAGACCATTGCGGCTGGGGAAGGGGCAGACATCCCCACTCTGGTAGGTAAGTACTTTAAAGTGCCCTCGACCTTCCCTGTAAAAACAAACGGAAGAAATATCGCTAAAAAATATCTGTCATCTCCTATAACTTCACCATTGCATGCACTGCGTAGACTTTTGTTTTGAAATACTTTCCAAAAACTGTAAAATCTGGCAGAAATAATCGATATATCTATATTGTCTGTAAGATTTAGAAAGTCGAAAACAAATTGATTTATAAACTAAAACAAAATAAATAGCATAAATTTCTATTCAGGAGCAATGCAATATAAATATGCAAACAAAGCATACGTTCATCCATTCAACACTCAGGAGAGTCACCTCGACCCTTTGGTTTTAGAGCTGTAACTACCCCTCCGGGAGAAGAACATCCCAGGAGAAAGGGAGAATAAAATGCAGGTTGTACCAAAAGAACGTTTACAAACTTTAAGAGTAGTTTAGGCATACAGAAAGGAATCAATTTTGCTACAGAACATGAGGATGGAAACAATAGGAGCTGTTTATCAGTTAACTAAGTAAAAGAAAAGAGTACATCAGATAAAATGTACAACACATATTTAATGGAATACAAATTTACAATATCACAATAACTCAGTCACATAAATAGCAACATGTGGCAATAATGGCTATTAGGACGCAGTTTCAATAACAAACCTTTGGATTACTTTGTGTTCAAAGAACTTGATGCCTGAAGCGATACAAGCTTCCCAAGTTGTTATTCATGCAGCTGGGTAGTTTTTCCATTGTAAATTCGTTTTCCATTGGAGCTGTTCTTTATCTGGTGTTTACTTTTCTTTCACTTAATTCAATGACAAAAAGCCCTCTGTTAGCGCCCTCTCCCTTAGCGTTTCCAATCCAATGTTCTCTCGCAAAAATGACTTGTTTCTGTATGACTGACCTATCCCTAAAATTTGTAAGCGACATTTCAGGATATTCTGTGCACATGAACAGATACAGTCGGCAACGA
The DNA here is from genome assembly GCA_013235015.1 of Araneus ventricosus. NCBI lineage: Eukaryota > Metazoa > Arthropoda > Arachnida > Araneae > Araneidae > Araneus > Araneus ventricosus. The sequence goes on from BGPR01003534.1 coordinate 90,218, forward strand.
ATGAAGTACACTGGGCGGTCTGGGTGAAGTACACCGGGAGATTTTCTCCTGGCAGGGCCACCCTAGGTGTGAAGGCCAGACCAATATGCCCAGATAAAGTCAGTAGGCATTGGAGCCAAGTCAGACTTCTACCCTTTGGGTGCTCCTTAAAAAGAAGCTGCACAATCACCCTTAACCATGAGTGGTGGCTCCATTGGCCTTTCCTGTGACAGAGCCGACCAGACGGCGCTGTCCAGATTTGTCAGCGGTCACCTGAGGAGTTGCTCCTTCAGCCACGGTAACAAAGTTTTTCCGGTCTGCGCAAAGTGTGGAGTAGCGAGTGCGTCCCCAGAGCACATCCTCTCTTGTCTTCGCCTATCTAGGGAGACTTTCGAGACGGATCCTTTGCTTGCTCTCGATTTCTTGAGGGTGAGTGGGTTCATGGATGGTGTCTAGCTGCCGCTAGACAGAGAGGGATTAGTAACAACAACAACGAATGAAGTGCACGTAAACAGACATAGTCTCTGGATTCAGCAGACTGATGCTAAGAGCTCGAGAAGATCGACACCGGTTTAGACGCCTAGTTAACAGCTGTCAGCTAAGAACTGAGCCAAGACAATCACAAGTCAAGTTTTAACTCAATTTCGCTCAACCATAGCATTCATTGAAATCTTTTTAAAAATTAAGAAATTTAGTTTAAGCTCGAGATAACATCAAAACGCTTAAAATGCTGCTTTTTCTTTCATCAGAATTTGTAAGGAATTGCTCTACCTCGACAAGCTGGAATTTTAAATCTTCACTATCTAGCTTGAAATTTTGCTCATTGACACACTAAAAAGAATCTCTTTGTTGTTTCTTTAAAAAAATAAAGAAAAAAGAAATGATGTCATGATCATGATTAAAAAAATGTCTGTCATGATCCGCGCTGTATTATGAGCCGAGATTCTGATGTCGTTTGATGGATGATAAGCATTTGTAATTTCAGTACCTATAATTGTTCTGTTAAAATAAAATTTAATTTTATTTAACTGACATCATATTCAGGACTATTTAATTAAGCATTATGATACGTCTCAAAGTTTTCCTCACACTCGCAACATGAATTGTATTTGACTATATCTACATTATAAGAAGGTTATTCGGAAATTAAGTTCGGGAATATAATAATTCCTGCACCCGACAGACAGCACTAATCTGCCTATGTGGTATCGCATCTGCAACGACTAAAAAATGCATCATAACAAAAAAAGTTAGTATGGTGAAACGCTGACACGTGTAGATCTTGAGCTAAAGATGATTAAGACTATAAAAGGTTCCACTGACTGTGAAATTCGTTCTGTGATTCGCTTTTTGAATGTAGGGAATATGCGACCATGTAAAATCCATAGACCAATCTGTGAGAGTACGTCGATACAGTTATGAGTGAGGGAATAGTAATGGTGTCATTTTATTACATGGCAATGCCAGGCCACATTCCGCTCGTGTGATTCGACAGCTCATCGCAATGAATCATCCGCCGTATAGCCCCGACCTGTCACCATGTGGCTTTTACTTATTCTTGCATTTGAAATGATTCTTGAGTGGGCAGCGTTCTGATGACGTTGAAAAAGTGAAAGATGCCGTAACATCCCGGCTAATCTCACTGGCAGCCACCTTCTACGATACTGGCATACAAAACCTTGTTCCTCGATACGATCAATGCCTTAATGTGCTGGGTGACAACGTCTAAAAGTGGTTTAATGTTTGTAAATCCTTATTAAATATGTATCTTTGCCCACATCTTTCTGCGTTTTCTTTTACAAAGTAACGAAACTTACTTTCCGAAGAATCCGCGTTTAGTAACTTTCAAAGACCCTGTTTCTATTCAAGAAAGAAATTAAACATTTCTTTGAGCCTCTACGACAGATTGGTTAAATAAGTTTAATAATATTTATTATTATTACTTCTATCTTGTTTAAATTTAAAATATTGAAATATAAAACACAAAATGTCACAGAGTCAACAGAGAAATTAATCATGTAATTTTTATAGAAATAACCTGTCAGACACATTATCTCCTATTTCATAAGAAGAAATAATAATATTTTGAATGCAGTCTGGCATTTTTTCTTCGGAATATACTTAAATCTCTCTCTTAAATTCATAATTTAATGGTGTTGTTTTTTATTTTAAAACTGTTGTTAGGAGCCCTAATTACAAGTTCTTTAAACGTAGTGGAACTTTTAAAGCTTTGATATTTTACTTCTCTAGCTTGAATAAACTTATTTTGCATTTCGGAAGACACCAACATGCTAGTATATTATCATTTTATCGGACCTTGTTTGCTTATTCAAGCGATTTGAAAAGCTGTTGTATAATTAGGAAGCAACCTTTTTCTTCGTAAAGGATCACATCGCTTCTCACTGTTATTATGGAGGTGGAATAATTTATGCTTTTTTAGCTCGAATTATTATCATTTTCAGAATTCTTTAAGCCTCGTTGCAGTGATTTAATATTCAATTACTTATTTATCTTTAACCAATATTTGACCTTTAGTTTTTTGAATTGTAGATATTTAGTTATTCTGTTAAAAGAAAAGCAGTTCATTAGTTACGAAAAGATTTAATTATTGAGTTTAAAGGAAGCTACAAAGATAGCATTGATTTCTAAGGGACATTATTTTTATTTTTGTTAATAACCGGGGGGACGTTCTTTCCTCGACTTTCTCGTAAACGTGTACAATGTGGCACATTTTGTGTTGAAATACGTAGTGCAGTGAAGAGAATCGTGTTTTCATTTGGAGCTCTTCACTTTGGCCAATTGGATACAAAATTTGATGCAAATTTGCAATTTCGATATCAATACTACATACCAAATTTCATTTATCTTGCTTGTTGTGTTTTTGAGTCATGGAATTTCACATATTCACGAATAGACAAACCGATACACAGTCGACCCTTTTACAGATATACCATGATTTGACATCATAGCCCATTACAATTAGGTAAAATAGGGGAAAAAATTTATATAGTTTTTGCTATATAAAAATTTATATAGCAATTGTTCAACCTCAGTAAATACCTGCAAGATATCCCTGAGATCTTTAATAACAGTAAATCAACTTACACTGAGATTGAAAGAGCAGGAGAGAGGTTCATCATCGCATTGTACAGCAACACGAAGAAAGAGGAGAGTAGCCTGAATAAGATGAGCAATTGCACTGCTTGTAGTTTTCACTTTCTATAGAACACTGAAGTTGTGTCACAACCATTAATCGCATGAACGAAGAGAATGAAGTTTTTTGCATTCGATCACAAGATTAGAATTCTGCAGATCTTTAGAGCTATAGAACTTATCTTTGATTTGACCCTTACCCTCTTTCAATATGAGAAAATCTATATAGCCTGGAGTAAGGGCAGTAAGTAAAACAAGAATATCAACATCTTGCCCAATTACAACAACTTGTTTCTTAATCTTCTCATATGTCTCTATAGTGGTCTTCACAATATGTACATCAGCATCATCTGTTGCTACAAACGTGCATATGCCTACGTTCTCCAAGTGGCTAGCGAGTTTGCGAAAGGAAAAACTCCTTATTTGCAAGATTGCTTAGAAATTGTCTCTGAGGGTCAAGGAAAACTGTGCTTTCGTTAAAAATTATTTCTCTTGAGGTACGCTTCATCCTTCGCCTTTGGCGTTCAATAACCTTTGTGTTGACTCTGCTTTCGGTATATCCGTCAAAAACAACTGTTACTTCATCGCCGTAATGCCTCTTAATATAAGACACATATGTGGTGTAAACATCACCGAAAGTCTCTTGCTTTGGCCATACTACACGATGAATAAGAGAGCCTCCATCAAGAACGAAGTAAAGGTTGTCAGTGTTACCAACTAGTCGCTCTGGAACTGTATCAAAGATATTATAAAACATGGCCAGCAAGAGGCTACATATAATTTGAATATTTATGAAAATAATTTATTACAGTTACAAAAATAAGCAATGTTAATTATTGTTTTATAAGCTGGGTACGATCATTTTGTGCTTTGATGGTATTGCAAGTTCGAGGTGGGTTGGGGGAAAGTTCCCCCCTCCGGGATGGAAACTTTACGGTTTCCTTTTCTTTGATTTCAGAAGAGTATTTGAGCAAAGTTTCAAAACTTTATAAAATTTTTTCCCATTTGTCGTTTTTCGGTCTCATTGCAATGGACTAGTTGTACTGTCTCTCCTAACTTCCACACCACACTAGCGCTCTAGTATTGGTGCTCTGACATATGCATGTGCTTACAAAAGTGAATACTTATACATACAAACTTTATTTAGATAGAATATTTGATTGTATGCGTCGTCTTTTGTTAGAATAATGATTTTTTTTGGAAAATTGAAAAATCATTGCAACTTTGATAAGAGTTTGTAATCGTACTACTGCAACAAAATATATAGTGTTGGTACTCATTCGATGCAGAACTTTATGCTCTATGGCTTTTATCTGGACCATTTCTAACATTGAATGTGTATGGTTGAAGAAATCTAGGAAAAACTGACCTAACACTCCACTTCACTTCAGTTTTCCGCCTCTAGGGGCGGAAGCTCCCCACGGAGAGGTGGAAACTTTTCGGTTCTGATATCCTTGAGGTCAAAAAAGTATTTGACCAAAGTTTCAAAACTGTATATATTTTTTTTTCCTATTTGCTATTTTTCGGTCTATTTGCAATGGGCTATCATGGCATGTCCAAAAGTTGATACGCATCTACAATTCTATTCATAAAACTATATGCCAAATTTCATGCATCTAACTTGTTGTATTTTTGAGTTATTGTGTTCACAGACATGACGTGAAGCCACCCAAGGGTTATCTAACCAGTTTGGTGGGTGCAGTGTGGATGAGTACAGCAATTTCCACCACAGGGCCCTGGGAACCTACGCGAATGCCATAACCCAAACAACTTTAAATTCTCTCCTCCCCCATGGTTTAAACTTATGAAAAAACCCAAAACTTAAACTGGAGAAGACATATACCAAAATTTCGGATCTTCGTCGGACAGATTCCTCAAAATTCTGAGGTCAAATTTTTCAACGATTAAAATCGTTTCTATATTTCTTATACAAGAAAGTAATAGCAGCAACTTTTTAACAACACTGACCTGTAACCTGATATAGTCTGCAATTTAAAAATATTCAATGCAGATATCTTTGAGTCGTTACATTTTTATTTCAAATGCTAAGGGATTGTTCTATAGATCTGTCTTTCAAATATTCCATGTTTATGATCTTTTTCGTTCTTTTCTGGACATAGTGGATTTCTGTATGGTTTATTTTTGACATACAGGATAATTATTGTACATTAACTTCAATTCTTTCTGGGCTCAATTTCAAAGGACGGAGATACAAACTGCTTTACGAAAAGAAGAGATAACAGATGACCAAGACTTGGAAACGAATTTCATAAACCTTTGACACAATAAACACAAAATATGGGTTAGAGATGTATTAAAAGTATTCCATATTGCTGCTAACAGCGCGACTTCGTGATATCTTTTTAACGCATGAATAACAACTAAAAGCTACTACTATGGTTATTACTTTTTATTAACATTGGTAGCACACTCTGGAAAACATATAGTGTTTACTCATATTTTTATGAAAAATCCAGAAACTACTTTATGGTTCTCGATCACACACACACAAACCTTTATTCCAAAACTTATTAAGTACCTTTTATCATCAGATTTGGTTAATAATCGCCAAGCATCTCCAAGATGGTCAACAAATGCCAGCCAATCTTCACTTCTTCCCAAATTACTTATCTGTGAAAAGATACTATTTTTAATTTCATTTATATGATCAACGGAAAACAAAGTATGTATTAAGTACAAATTATGCCAAATTTACAGACAGAAAAAAAAATGGCATAAATTGTGCTTAAAACATTAAGGACATGCGATAAAAAGCAAAAAATATATAATATTTAAAGTTCAAAGAAACATTGTTCAAGATAAAATCAAACATAAGCTTAAAACTAATTACATCTGTTTAAGCGTATCTACCGAGCTAACTTTTTACATAAACCCCAGGGAATATCTCTAAAAGTCCTTTGTTCACGATTCGGAAGAAAAAAGGCCTTCTCTTAGACATTTACAAATAACATTCTGCACCTTTCTAGTTTCCAATTTCTGTTTGCCATCCTATTTGTCATAACTATAATTGCAGGATCATAAAAATTTCTTTTATATATTTTCTTTCGTCGAAAAGCAATTCGTTTAAGTGTTTTTGACTTTTTTCTAAATGTCGCTGTCGAAAACGTTCTCTTATTTCTCGCTAAAATGTATATCTGTCAGTTTAGGGCTCTCTCAATCCGCTTCAGGCCATTGCAAATTTAATGGAACGCAAGACAATAAAGAAATTGAATCGTTTGGGTAATTAAAACCATCCGTTTAGCTTTAAGGCTATCAAGAGTTCTTTTTCTCTCTCATTTAAATGTGTCTTAAAACCTGCATTCTTTAAAGCACTCTTAGTTTAAAATTATCTTTTAGGCAGATAAGCGTCACAATGAATTGAGGTTCTACATTAACGTTAACAAATATGACACACAAATGCTTCCAAGTATATATTTTTGTAAAGTAAATGAACGGAAGAAATCTAATGTTATCTTAATGGGGGAAATGCCCTTCTTGGATTATATTGACATTGTGACATTTCTTTGGAAGACATCTAATGTCGAATTCAGTCGTAAACTTAACGATTATAGTAGTATGGTTGGTACTATAAAATGTTTAGAAAAGATGCTTGTGTAACAATTTAAATTGTGTGAAATTGTCTTTAGTAAATAAAAGAGACGGAACATTTCAAAAATTAGCTGCATATATCGAAACGAGATCAAAACAACAAGGAATAAAATGTATATTTTTGTAAAAATTAAAAGAAAGCTGAGATGTTTAAAAGATTGTTTTACAAATATATAACACTTAAATTTTATATCCGCTGTAAAAGTAACTTATATAATAACATATTATTTTACTGTATTTCTCTCTTCTTATGAAAATAAGAAGAGAGAAATACAGAAAAATAAATCTTCTTTACAAAATATTGACTGCCGTCAATTACAGATTGAAGGTTTTCTTTTTGGAAGCCAGCCTTGACTATCCTTCTTTTCCGTTTGTTCGCATTAACATTTTATAGGGTTAGACGGGGAAATTGGGAACAAGTAGTAATTGGGAACGGTGACTACAGTGTTTACTGTTGAGGCCCCCTAGCGAACTGAAAAGCATGTGCTTTGGTTAAGACGCTCTAGAGGAAGCAGAGAATCACTTTCCTACTTTTTTCAATGTTATTTGATAACGTTTGTTAACTTTAATTGCAACCGTGTGCAAAAAAGTAAAATCAATTTTTCTTAAGTTTCATTTTTCGTTCTCTGAGACAGTTCTATGAAAGCTAAATTGTTAAATTATATGTCTCTTAGATCTGTAGGATATAACGCTTACTAGGAAACTTCAATTTTCGTTTTTGGATTTCATCTTGCGGAACAGGTTAGTGTTCTTAATTACTCCTATCGATTTTTTCTGCGGGGCAATTGGGATATATAAACCATATTTTTATGTACTGTAGAACCCCGCTAATCCGAATTAATTGGGGCAGGTGCCTGTTCGGATTACAAAAAATTCGGATTACCGGAAATTCCGATAAAAATAGAACAGAAAAAAGATGTGTGCTGAAAAAAGGGTAAATAATAAGTACTCAGTACTACTATCTCTTGAATTCTTTTATTCAAAAGCAATAGAAAGAGAATATACCTCCCCTTTTCATTAGAATAATGGATGTGCTCCTGTATGAAGTGACCTTATCTTACGGCGAATTGCATTAGTTTCTCCAATGTGTACAAAATTATGCATGCTGAAAAAGTACTTTTTTGTTCTTAGTATGTATATTTAAATCTTTTCAGATGATCTTTTCAATTGAGTATAATTTTCGAAAACAAAATCAGTTCGGATTAGCGGGGTTCTACTGTATTTGATATAATTTATTATTGGATCGGAAGAATCTTTAAATCTAGGAACGTGGTTACGTTGTTCCTCATCAGTAAAGTTCACTGTTTTATGTCAAATTAAAAACTGACATTTTAAAACAACTTACAATGTGATCTGCATAAATATTACTTTTTTACGTATGAAAGTTGTTTGTTAAAAATAATATGAAGCCGTCCGACTTCAAGTATGGTAGAAAAGAAGAAACTGATGACGAGAAAGAAGAAAACGCGATATTTATGGCGGAATCTGAAGTTGGGGATTTTGGCTCTTTACAACAAGAAATGGAGGCTGCGGAGATGGTGGAAGGAATTAATATGGAATCAACCATAGCTTATCTTTCAACAAATACGTTTGTTTTGATCGATAATGATAGAGGTGCCAGAAGTAAGACACATTATTCGCACGTCTGCGGAGTTCAAGGAGTTGATGGTGGTGAATTTGTTATGACAGGTTTATCGGTACTGAATGACCAGTTTGTCAATTCTGGGAGCCAAGAAAGCTGTACTCCCAGATCGTATCTTTGAAGTAAATTGTATAAAAGAAATGTCGAAGCATTTGGTAATCAGGTGGTTTAAATGCCGAAGACAAATTAGTAGAATAGTGAGTAGAACATTCCATTTCAAGTGGAATATCTACTTTCTACTACGAAACTGAACTATTTGTTTCTACTAATTTTTAAGTCTTAACTATTTCCTTCTAGTGTATTATAATATTGAATTATTTCATTTTCTATAAAGAAATATTTTCCAACTTATCCCGGCAAAATTTGAGTTAGAATTATTTTAAGTTACACAAATTGAAGGTAGTATATAGATATAATAATTTATATCAGATATTCCATAGAAATAGAAGATAATTTGCTGAAAAGTATTCAAAAAGCAGTATTTTGAGATAATTGGGAAAAGGCACTTAAATGTATTTTCAAGCAATATACAATAGTTTCTAATCATTTCAAATATATTCTCTTCAAATCAATTCGTTATTGTGATCAGAAGACGAAATACGTTTTTCCAATTACTCCATAGTCTCTGGGGTAATTGGGAACACTTTGGGGTAAAATAGGAACGCTTCCAAAAGTGAGGTTGATTAATTAATAAATTATTTTTGAAAGAAGGCATTGTTTAATGAACCCCGCAGAATACGTTTATGCCCTCGCAAAAAATATAGAACTCTTCCCCATCGCATTCCATCCTTTCGAAGAGAAAAAAATGACAGAGTCTGCAAAAATTGTCCCCAACTATCCCAACTGACTTTACACAATACTAAAAAATTTTTATTTTTTAATGAAAATCAGAATCCATCAATTTATGGGCTTTTTTCATTATTAGTATGATTTAACAATTACGAGTAAGTATTTATTTTTTCATCTGCTTTCAGAATTTGAATCGTTTATTTGCATTACAAATGCGTTTCCATGGCGACAAGAATACTTTATAATAGCTTATCCTTCAAGAAAATCAGCCTTCACGTGAATAAAATGTTTTTCATTTAGTTAGATTAACACCCCGTTCTGACGCTATGGGATGTCTTGGAATGGGCTTCACAATGTTTACCCGTGGTCATATAGCAACGACGTCACCTGAGACTATAACCCCCCCATCAAACTTTTATATCCCACAATGGATTTAACGGACACCAGGCACACTTACCTAACGGATCTCTTGCTGAAATCGCGCATAAAACCCGCAAACCTCCAAACTCAAAACATTTCCCACTAAGCCACTGAGATCGATTTTCAAATGAATCAGAAGAGCTACGAAGAACTGAAATCTCAAATGGATGTAATTTCAAAGAAAAACCTTTCCAACAGTGGCGAATCCAGGGGGGCTATCGGGCTACAGCCCCCCCGCCAGAGCCAACCCAGAATTCCTGATTTAATTTAACATCATTACAACTGTTTTTTCTTAATTTTTCTCTTTAAAAAAATAATAAAAACGTTTCAACATTGCTTTCTGGCTTGAAATGCTCGAAAATTTTGCTACTTTTGTAGTCATTCCACTTGTACTTGTACCATTGACGCGGTCGAAGACATTTTTTGGCTAGTTATTTCATTGTAATTTATATTAAATTATCGAAAGTATTGTATTACTCTTATTGTCAGGTGAGTAAAGTTTGTAAAGTTCAAGAGTTTTGGTTTACTTTAGCCTTGAAGTTTGACATTCATCACTACGATACAAAGTTTTTATGACCTCAGCCCCCCCCCAGACCGGAATTCTAGATTCGCCACTGCTTTCCAACAATATAATACATGCACTCCGAAGAGTGCCTTCGAAAGTTTCTTTTGAATAATGTGAAAGAATACTTTTCACACTATTCAAAAGATGAGAGGCAAACACTTGTTTGTTTTAAATAATGATTCTTACTTTTTAAAAGTAACAATTTTTAGAGAAAATTTGCCTATTGAGGCTTTTAATTAATGTTTTTTTATGCAAGTAAAAAGAATGCATCCATATTACATTTAAAACAAGTTAAAGAATTTTTAATAGAAGATAATTTTAAAAGACATTTCTTCAAAGAATGTATAGCTAAATTTCCTAGAAACTGCTGAATCATGACATATTTTTTCAGAAATGGAAATAGAAAAGCTGCAATATACGCAAAGCACATCTCTCCCCTCGCACCATTTTGTAAGCAGCGTCATTCTTTGAAATATATTTTGATAAGTAAGTTTCTACCACATTTTTCCACACACACTTGGCAAACATTTGCACTTGAACAGCTAGTTGAGTAAATTCACGAAGGGCCCGCAGAGCAGTTTGCTTGCTACATAAAGACTTCCAATCGGAATCGAAGAAAATCTTCCATCCAAGTTATCGAATTCGAAGCACGATCTTTGCTTCACTTTTCGCTCAAAACCCGAAGAATCAACACTGGCGGTAAACAGATCAGAACATCACGTTCGCACCACTCTTCCAAGTTGGCCAAAGAATTCAAAACGAGTATTCCTCCCTATATAATCGAATACCAAAACACGGTTGATTTATTTTTTGCCTTCCATCTGCGAGTTCTCAAAAGCATACTTTGACCTTAACTTTGTTATGAAAGTATGAAAATCCACATACGTACTAATGAATGGATGTTTAATTCTATGTAAGCATTTCGAGCCGGGTAACTTGGCTAAGTGTATATGATGCCAGAGATTGTAGGGATTTTTAAGAGGATTAGTGATGAATATTGGGTATATTAATGTAGGAATTGTATTTTTCCCCGTCTAGCTTAAAAGCGTAAGTTTAATTCCTTCCTAATAATACTTTTTCACTTTCCGGACACGCTCATTTGAATATTGTTGTGTCAGCGGAACGATATCGAGAGATAACGATCACGCGCTCTCATCATGCTAATCACGTGATGAGTGGATGTTTCTCCGTTAAAAAAAACAAGTGTAATGTTTGAATAGAGGGGAAACGGCTCTTTGAAATCAAGAAGAACGGTTATGCGGTAGACTGGTGAGCGTAGGTAGCTACGGGGGTCTCTTCCCTGTTAGCACGGCGGCGATGGGCGATGGCTACTTGCCTACCTAACTAACCTTTTAAAAGCAGTGTACTTTGATATTTAATTAAGTAACTAACAAACCCTAAATATCTCTTGTTTAATCTGTAAATCATCATTATTTATTTATAAAATATAGTATGTAAATATCTTTCTCATATTATATTTTATGAATAAATAATTTAGTTTTAACTGCTGTTTTTCCTCCTTTATCTTTGGTGCATTTTCCCCTAGAATGTTCCTTAGATGAAGTACTTTTACCTATAGACGGGTTTGGAATTTAACCACCCACCCCTTCCTATAGAATTGGATCCTCACCCGGTATCTATAAAGATTAAAATGTAAACTTCCTATATTAATGACTGTTTTTTAAGGCAACACGAGGGTTGTTTCGGTACGGACCTCATGATTTTGAATCACGGCGAATGTCGAGGATGACACCTAAACTAGTATCCCCTTATCAAATTTCAGCGCCAATCAAGAAGGAGGACACTTGAGCCGCAACGTCAGATTTAAGGACGGTTGTCACACGGGCGTGCCAGCTGCTTGGCGCATTCTCTCCTGACTGTCACAAATACTTGCCGGCCCTTGTGGCTTTAAGCTACCGACTTTGACGTCAGCGTGACATCAGCTTTAGGGCAATTATGCTAAACTAGACAAAGTGAGCCCGTCCAAAGCGGCCACGCGCATTGGGAAACGTCGGCCAGACGGAACCGAACGTTTTCCGTGCAGCCGTCCTCAAAGGGTTAACGTGCGTCCGGATACACGGCGGATCTGTAGTGGAATCGGTTTCGGGCTTGAAATTTTCGGACCCAAAGCTGAGACCTTACCGCCAGACCATTGTCATCTGATTAGCTGAGAAGCTCACGGATATCAAAATATCTTATGATTGATCTGCTATTTTATGTCATTTTTAAGCAATTGATTGTACATGGCACACACATGAATGTAAAGAAGAGATAAAGAATGGATTTTCATCAATAAACTCATACATTACTACTTCATGTATTGTTACATCAAATACTTCATGTCTGATACTGGCTTTTATAATTAATTTTCCATTAAAATCTGGGGAGAAAAAAATAGTCAACATTTCTCTCTCTCTGAATGCATTTGTATTCATGAACATTGTTCCTAGAAAAGACATTCATTAAGCATTTATTTGAAAAAATTAATTACTTTAACGTTATACTTCGTATTATAATGAACCTTAGAAACATCTGACATCGTCGAATTTCCTTTCAAAATATTTCTTTTTTTAAGAAACTACAATTCAAAGCACTACGGAAAATATTCATCACACACCGCCCACAAAACAATCATTAACGGAGAACAGAATAGTTGTCTCACGGTAAATAAGAAACATGTAAGCAAGAACAAAAATATAAAAATAAATTAGTTTTCATACTACGCCATTATTTATTTTATCTGAACACACAAATAAATATTAATCTAATGGGCGTTTCAGAAAGTTTTGTTTGGGCTATCTTGCCCTGGGACGATGTATAAGTAGAAAGAAGGAAACGCAGCAAAAAAAAGTTTCTAGTTGGGACGACGAAGGATTGTAGTTTTTAATTCCTTCCCTGCAGATAGATATATTATAATTCAGATTAGAAGACTGAAATGTCTTTGAACATGGTACCAAAGAGAGCGGAAATCCCAAATGGCCGGCTGATGCCCATAAGTCGTTAGAATCTTTCATTCATTTGAAACTTAACAACCACAATCAAAACAAACGATCTGAAGAATTCGGCGAAGGGAAGAAAAAGGGGAAAAAAAAGGGAATGAAATTCCTTTCTTGTAATGAAGACACGCGTTTTGAAAAGAAAAACGCACCGATTTAATGAGTTAGCTATTAAGGGAAACACGGTCGTTTTCTTGGGTTGTTTGCATTATTTTTTTCTTTTCCATTATTTGCAGATTAAAGTGATAGCTACTTTATATTTGATTGGAGGGGGCTTTGGAAAGTGAAATATATTGCTGGCAGCCGCCTCGGCGTACCGAATAGCACAAGGTTGCTTCATTACGCTTTTGTGGTTTTCAATTTTCAGTTTGCAGAGAGGATAAAAAATTGATCTATGATAATTAGCGAATAAATTCAAAGAAACAGAAGCTTTCGAATTTTTTTGCGTTAAAAAAATGTTGTAAAAAATACTTCAGGTTATTTTGTTCATAAGTCAAAACTTGATTCGAACTTTGGAAATAAACAATTATTTATACGAATGGAATTTAAATGTGGAATAATTCCAAAACTTGAAATTCACCTCAGTTGGTAGAGTGGCACATTGTTTTTAATAAATCAGTGAAAGGAATAAAAATGAAATTCATTACGAAATCGTAAAAGTTCTTAAAATCTAAGTAAAAAGTTGTATAATGTATGAGCATAAATCAGTTTTACAGGTGAAGAAAAGTTGTTGAATAACACAAAATTATCAAACTAAAATTATTAATGCACTCTTTTATAATATTTATATTTCAACTCTTGAGACAAATCTTTTCCAGCGCTACTTCTTTCTGAGCAGCTTGAAAACTCAGAAAACAAACTCAGAATACTTCTCGTTTTCCCTTTTCATTGCTAAAGGAATAAATATAAAGGAGAGGCTGCTCAAGAGACAAATTTCAAAAAGAACAAGCTCCAGTAAACAAATTTTTTATGCTTGTAATTATTCGACGTATATTTCCAGGTGTCTTATTCTTAAATGCAAATCCTTCTGATGAAAAAAGAGAGACTTAAATAGATAAAATGTAAAGATGACCTCGGTGTATATGGTTTCCTTCACTGAAGGAGAACAATCGCGAGTACTTGGATGGTCAGTACTGGTCATTTAGTCACAGTAAGGGCCGCGATGGTCTGGTGGAAAAGCTTCAGCTTTGGAGCCGGCGGATCGCGGATACGAGATCAGAATATACCAAAGATACATCGTGTATACTGTTCCCTTTTGCATGTTAAATCGTTTTTAATTAAGTTAAATTTTAAATTTAAGAAACTTTATAGTGCTGGTGTGACATGAGAATTTGGAAATGGATCTCAAATATCGTTATAGTCATATGACTGTGGTTCATATTTACATTCCAAATTGGCATTCGTATAGCTTCAAAACGGGAGTACATGAGATTAATCGTAATCTTCCTTTGGCATACGAAAAGAAAGGATCTAATTCATAGATATCTCTTCGATGATGGTACGTCACAAATTGTGATGGATGCACTCTCTGTATGGGACACACCATAATGAGGCCCATTTTGTAGAGCTTTAGTGCCCAATTCTGCAGATAATAAAAATGATGGCATATAACCAGTATTTATAAGCGGAAATGCTTACTAATTTTAGTAATAAATTGCGTTCATATTTAGGAATATGGCATTTTGTGTAGCAAATCTTTGCTTATAAATTTTTTTATGCAAACTTTGCTCCATTTATCTAATGTTTAGTGAGAACGGATAACGTTAAGTCATATGATCACTAAATCTTCTGGAGTTGATCTCAACAAGAGCATGTTATTCTTAAAGTGTTTATACGTGCTCCATACTAAGAAATATTCGTGATAGATAAAGAATCTCTTTTAGGATCATTTACGTAAAATTTCTTTCATTTCTTGATAACGGAGAAAATGCAACACGTAAATATAAAAAGGAAAGACTGAAAGTATCAAATTGGAATGTACGAATGTTTTATTAAGAATCATTCGTGACAGATCACGATTTTCTTTAGGATCTTAAATACATAAAATGTTTTCATTTTCTGATTATGCAGGAAATCCAACACGTAAGTAAAAGGAACTAGAACTGGAAGCATAAAGCATATTTCTTTGCATATTAAAATCATATAAATAATTATTTCAGCCGATAAAATAGCGAATTAATGCACTGAATCCTGTTCTTCTTCCTTTCTCGAAACTGCAAAGTTTGGCTAATTTTGTTCTCTCGTGTCTAATTTCTAGATGTAGAAACAAAGGATTACTTTCGTTTAATTAAGATGCTTAATTATTCATACAGTAGTTCTGGATTTTAATTAAACTGAAAGATAATTAGTTAATTCCTGGGTGGCAAAGTCCGTTCAAAGCTACAAATATCTTCCTCCCTTTTCTCACGCTCAGCTACATCCTTCATTTTAATGAATACCAGAATGTATCTTAATTTTCCATTTTATAAAGAATCGTTGGAATCGAATGCAAATTTTGATGAATAGAACTCGAATTAATTACGCTGAATTATAATGAACGCTTAATTTAGTGAAAGTAATTCAAAAAGTTTTGGTTTGAAATATGATCTCGTCAATTTGTAAATGCACATATGTATTATTGGAGTATTAAACTAAAACTGAATAAACTTCGTCAATTTTGTGACCGCGTGTCATATGTTATAACATTTTTTGATTAATACCAACCATTGTTGTGTGAAGAAAATGTATCAAAATTCTCATAATGTAGCATTTTCTTAACGTAATAGGTTACGGTGAAATGTTTATGAGCCTCATCTTCGGACTTGAAGGAAAGGCCGTGGCAGCCTTTTGGTAAGGTGTCGGCAGCGAAGCCAGAGAGTTCCAGATTCGAAACCCGATTGCACAGAAGATTCGTCGTATATTGGGCTTGCTGCGCGCTAAATCATACGTAGAGGAACAAACGGCCTACCATTGGTGTGGTGCGGAATTTTGGAGAGGGAGTGGCAGTTTAGGTGTCTTCCTCGTCATCTGACAGCGGAAAATAACGAGATCCGTCCCAAAATAGCCCTCGTGTTGCTTTAAAACGGGACGTTAATATAATTAAACTAAATTCGGACCTGAAGGATTGCAGATTCGCGATGCGTTTCCGCCAAACATACGCTGTTTAAGTGTTCCTGGTGTACGTTAAATCTGTCGTTATGGAAGAAGTATCGTGATGTTTGTGCGGCGTGAAAGCTTAACGGTTTTGGTGTCGTCTTTGTCATCAAACGAAAGTCAAAATTACGAAGTCCCTCCCCAAAATAGTCCTCGTGTATCTCTAGAATGGGTTGTTAATAACACTAAACAAAAGCTGTTCTTTTTGTGAAATCTAAGATCTTTCAAAGCAACTAACTATACACTCACTATTTACCGCTTCTCTTTTCTAAAACTGAGATTTAATTTTGTTCCCTTCTCATCTGGACTGGTGCAGGTGAATTTTATTTTTGGAAAACATGACCAGGAAAATGCAAAAAGCAATTGCAAAAATTGGATACTTTTGCAAATACAAATATGTCAAATGTCAATATACGTCAAATGCCAAAGTCAAATACAGATATGTAAAATGGCATACAGGACAAAAGAAAGATAATTATTAATTTTATGTATTAGCATGAATGGATTACATCAACATAATTAATATCCTTTTATACAATTTTAGATGTAGAACTTGTATAATAGAGAAAAATTTAACATCATGGTAAACGTTAGATAATTCTATAAAAAGATAAAATAGAAGAAAATAAGAAATAAAAGTTGATATAAAAAAATCACGTCTTTATAAAGGAAAATTAGTTTATATAGAATTCATTGCTATGTTATGTTATTTTCCTTCCATGCAGTGGCGGCTAGTTCATTAGGGCTGCAGCACTCCCTGAAAATTTTTTAACAACTTGTATTTTCGTTTTTAATCTTATTCTCTCACTTTTTCACTCTCAGAGTTCCATGACTTACGAAAATGCAAAAAAGTAATAAAAAATTTAAAAGAAGACACAAAATGAATCAACAAGTAAAAGAGAAACAGGTCTGAGCTACAAAGTACTTTGCCCCTCCCCCAAAAAAATTCGTTCACTGCCCAGAAAATCCGGAGAGAAAAAGCAACCCTTTCTCCCTTTAACTTAGACGGGCTATGGGCTGCCCGGCGAACAGCTCTGGCTGGCACGGAGCCAACTGAACGAGGAAAAAGATGCTCTTTTTAATTTATTTTTCTTTTTTTTCTTCATTCCCACACAATGTGGCAATTTCATTGACTTTTTATGGGTTTCAGTTTCGGTTTGTGTTGCGTCGACAGAAACACATCTGGTTGATTGATTATTTGCTTTCTTTTGACAGAAGGCTAGATTTCTTTTGAAGAAGATATACATTTTTGGGAAGAGTACTATCGAGTGAAGTGGGTGAGGAAGGAATTGTGTATGTGGATCTATGTGTTTTTTTGTGCGTGTGTGTTTGTTTGTTTTTTTCGTCAGCAGAATCGTCACATCAACATTCACTTAACTTTCCGTTAGTAAAACTAGTAGTTCGTTTAGCCATATTCTTGTTATTTAATTTGCTTTAAAAGCAGAAAATTTCACATCTGGCTTTGGAATTAAAAAATTTGGCCCACAGAACGATAAAGTAGCTTTTTTAAAAATGTATTCTCTTGATAAGTGTTATCTTCCCGTTTCTGATCTCACGAGCCGCAACTGCTTGCATGTAACATATTTATAAAATAATTTGCTGCAAAAGTAATTCTGTTCGAAGAATGAAACTAAAACAAGCCAATAGATTAAGAAGCTATTCATTTTGAATCAAACTAATGTTAAAAAATTTAATGAAATGCAACCCTGATGATAAAATTGTAGAAAATGCAACAGAAGAAAAAAATGTGTCAGTTTCTGTAAATTAGCTACCTTACAGCTTCTTTTAAAAGTCGTTTAAATTCTTTCTATACAGATTTTTGTGCAGAGAATAAAAAAGATAAGCTACATTTCTACTATTTTTTTGCTTAATCCAATTATTTTAATGTATTTAATTAAATTTAAGTAGATTGGCAGTTAGTATCGCTTAAGCTAAATTACAAAAAGAAATACTTCAACAGTCTCAAAAGGGTAAAAAAATAAAACGTTTCTTTAAAAATGAAACAGACATCAGTAAATGGTAATTCTGAATAAATTTTCTGAATTTTAAGAGGAGTTACTGATTTCTCCTAACGTGATAATGGTTAAGCAGATATTAAATTAAAACCATGGGAAAGGAAATTTTCCCTTATATGATAAATTAGTTGATACACACGACGTTACTCAGGATGAAATATTATTTTTCATATCTTTCATTAATAAAAAAATAACTGTTTGAACAATTGTCACGAAACCTTTACAAAAACATTCCTTATGATTCAGTATTTGAGATAAAATTTGAAATATTTATAAAATAACAAATTCAATGAAGCAAAGGTTACAATTATCAAATATCATATCAGTTGTTGACGGCTACGTGGTGTAAACATCATAAGCGAGAAAGTAAAAATGTATTTAAAATTATCACTGGATGGAAATGTAATACATAAAAATAAATGTAAATAAATTATAAATTAAAAATAAGCATATATATGAGCAATAAAATTTGTTTCTCAGGGACATTTTCGATTTCATTTTTGCTCATTTTCTAATTTAAAAGAAAAATATGGCTTGACTTAGATGTTTCTGATTTCCCGATCTTTTTTCCTTCCCGGGATTTCCCAGAAATTCCCGGGAAGGAAAAAAGTTCGGGTCATAACAGTCAATCCCGGGATTCCCGGGAATGTATCAAAATTTGAAAAAATCTAAAAAACAGTTAATTTTAATTGATATCAATAATAATTACACAAAATAAGGATATTCATAAATTCCAAAATTTATAATTCTTTATATATTGATCTACAAAATACAAATAAAATATATTAATTATTCATTTTTAATGTATGATTTAAGAAAACACAAGCAATCTATGCTTTTATCATTCAGCCTAGTTCTTACCTTTGTTATGAACCCGGCATTTTCTGCTGGCAGTAGAAAATGCCCTCTCAGCTGCAGCTGATGTTGGAGGAATTGTTTTCAAGGCCTCGCCAGTTTTATAATATTTGTTCATTGATTTTCAGTTGAGCCAAACAGCTGCAATTCTTGCTTCACTGTCTTGTGTTAAAACTCTTGCTAGTTGAACAAAGTAGGACCTTTGTCTTTGTGTGGATCGCTTTTCCCAATTTTACGTACAACGTTAAAGATTTCTCTTCCAAAATTTCCGTTTTCTCTTCTTCTGAATGGGAAGAGTTGGAAAATGATTCGTCTTCCTCGCAAAAAAGCCTTGTCATAATTATTTTACTTGTTGAATCAAAGAGTTTTTATTTGGTAAACGTGAAAGATGAACAGTAACAGCAGCATCATCAATCAAAATTTATATATTCCATTAATCCAAGTAAACTAACATTGCGTCTCTCACTAATTCTTTGGACCAGAGAACATTTTATATTCTTAGCAAATTCTGATTTTTGTTTGTTCAATTCTCCAACAATGAAAGCAAATACGCCTTCGGCAGTCAGCAAAATCGCGTTTCGACTGCATAGTTTTTCTAGGCCAATTTTTACTGGCTTCAAGCGTACTACATTGGCAGTCAGAGTTTCAAATTCTACATTAACCAAAATTTGTTGTTCTTTAATATCAATTAATTCTTTTGAAATTTCTGGTTTTATCTCTAAAAATCTTTCAGGCATTGCCAGCAAACTATCCTAGCGTGTTTTGGTGTCTAAACAAACCATCTTTTCACATACAAACTCTACTTTAACATGATTTTGTAAAATATCTTTCTTGAGAAGTAATAGATACAATTGATAAAATTTAACAAAAAATATATTCAAAATTAAATATTAAGAAAATGTGTCCATATTAGAACTCCGATGGCGAGTGGCTTTCTGAAGAAGTTCACCACTCTAGTTCTCTTCTATTTATTCCATTCTGATTGTATTTTTTACTTTCTATTTTTTTCTTTTATGTGTTTTTTATCATTTTAATTATTAGAGAATTTTTTTTGTTATTTAATACTATAGTGATTTGTTGGGTTAATTGTAGAAAATTTTGCTGATGCAATCACTTGATGCTGCTGCGTTGGGCGCGCAAAAAGGTGCATTGTGATCATTTTCATTATTGTTTACTTCTTCTGTTTCTCCTATATATTTTTCCTTTCTTAATTTAATTTTTGTTTTTCTATTATTTCTCGAGAAGTGATTTTCTGAATAATTTTACAATTTTTTGTTCCCGGGAATGCCAAAAATATGTAAATCTTACGATTTTCCGGGAACTCGGGAAAGAAACCCTAGGCTTGACTTCTCCTTAGTATGATGCTTGTTAATAAATACATAAATCACATTATGCTTTATCTAATTAAAATTAGTAACTCAAAATCTTGCTTAATATGAAAGCAAGTAGGAAGAAAGTAACATATTTGGATATTTAATACTTATTCCTGTAACCCATTATCTGACAGTATCCCATTTTGTGATGCTTATTTCTTTTATTTTTCGCCTAAACAGTGAGATTTTAGCTTTGTTTGTTGCATCTGAATGTTGATCTGACTGCTATATAACGTACAAGTCCAATAAAAACATTTATCTAATTGAAAATATAATTAATTCTAATTAAAAGTTAATTAATCAGATTGATTAAAAAATTTCAGTAACAGTGTTTTCTTTCATATTTCTTTCATTTTATCATATTAATGTAATTCTTTTTTGAAAAAGTGAAATAATAGAGTTTTGGCGTATAATGGGTTAATACTGCGTCATTAACAAAAACATTTTAACCTGTTTATGAAATTTGTCATTTCCAAAAAAAATTTAAATCCAAAGGGCTTTAAAAATAGTCGTTGAAAAACAATAGTTCTTTAAAAAATAACAATAATGGTGCTTTTAGCTTTGGACTCTAATTTCTTAGTTGAAATATAATGGAGTCACTAAAACGGCCAGAAAAGATTCGGTAGATATCTTATTTTATCGGTCCGTCACTTGCAGTTGTTATTTGTCATGACACAGTAATGACCTGAACAGGTTCGGGATCCTGTGCAGTTGGAATTGTTACTTGATATTTTGTGTAGAAAAACTAAAGGAAGGTTTTCTGACGAAGCACTCTTGTGATAGAATAGCGCAGAAAATAACTGCACGTAGGCGTAATTGTTTTTATTACACAACCACAACTCTCTTATGAAAAGACACGAAGAATTCCCAAAAGAGGCGCAGAAATTTTGACATTATTATCATTATTATTATTATTTCAGAACGTTTGAGGTTAATAAAGTAGCAAGAACACGCTTTTATAATAAGGTTTGGAAAGCTAGCCATTGACATGTTTTTAGCGAATGATATAATGGATTTAACTCTCTTAAGAAGTTCAAGTTCCCTTAAGAAATTAAGTTCATAACTCACAGAAAATGTATTTTGAGTTAAGTTGTTTGAAATTACAAAATCCTTTAAGGTAATGACGCTGTCGAAACTAATTTGGAAAGCTGAGTTACAGATACAAAAATGCTGAAACCCATTGTACATATAACTCTAGGCAAATAGGGGAACTGTGGGTATAAGTACACGGGCGGCTAAGAATACGCAGGGCAATTTCACCATGTTGGCAACACTGCAGAGAATCGCCACTATGACCTTTTAGTGGTGTTGTTATTGTGTTAAAATGCGACGTATTACCATTGGTTTGCTGCGTTTCGTTTTCTATTTATAAGGCAAAATTAACTTTTCTTGCATTTCTGTCTAACTTTTCGATCATAGAACGCAAGTGTTTGTCATTATATAAATTGAACCAAATCTTTAAAGGCGTATTTCAAATTAAAGCACGTGCCATAGGCTAAAAGTTGGTGTAAATTGAGTTTATCTATCTATGGTATTTTGGCACCTAGAGACGGTTTAGTCAAAGGCTAAGGAGGAGGCCAAAAGTTCGCAGAATTTTTTCACTGTGTAGTCTTAGACTCCCTAAGCTAGCGTTAACTTTCACTTCATTTTTTTTCTTGCAAATGTAATAAACAATTGTATATAAATAAATAGCTCTGCTGTAATATTTTACTGGAATACAAACGTAATATTTAACTGCGAAATAGTTTCATCTTGACATAATTCTGTTTTTTAAAGTTTTAGTTAAACAAAGTATTATCCTCAGCCTATTTCATTGTTTCTCTCAAACTTGTAGTATACCGTGATGTTTTATCATCTATTTTAGAAATTCATTTATTAGTAAATATCGCCTTATAAAAGGAAAACAGACAGAAAACTCTCTTGCGAAAATAACCGAAGAGGTTAACCCCATGTTGGAGGTAGGCAGAAGTAAAAGGGAAATGTCTCTAGAATTTGGGATCAACGAATGCACCTGCAAAAAACTGAAAGCTGTAGGCTAAGAGGCCTACTTTCTTTTATCTTTTCTGAGCTTTGCCTTCGTTTAAGCGATACCTAGGTCTACAGGACATGCTACCTACAATAAAATTAATGTTAGAATTTGTTCAATTTTACAGTTTCCAAAAGAAAAAGAAAGATATAATATTAACCAGGAAAAAAGAAGACTTGCTTTTAAGTCAGAAATCGCATCTTCGCCTTTTAAAGCTTTTTTAGAAGAAATTGAAAACGATAAAAAAAGAAAACATAGAATTTCCTTAAAAATGAAGGAAGGGTAATGAGAAGATAATTTTAAAACAAGAAAAAAAGAAACAAAGCGTAAAGAAAGGATTGAATTTTTTGTTACGACGACAAACAACATCAACTAGCCCAGCCTATGGTTTCTGCTGAAGTTGCTACCTTAATTATTTCTTAAGGATATGTGAATTCCTGTCATGAAAGCTGGATTCAATGTGCATTGTACAAAGAGAGGTGGCAGGAGGATTGCAGTACCTCTTATGTATTTATATGCAACTATTATTAGACTAGATCCGGTGCGTACTCTTAGCCACCCTACTTGCGTACTCTTGCCCTCCAGGTAGGCCAAGAATACGCAATTTTCATTTTTTTAGTTTTGTTTTTCTTACTTAAATGATTAGCGACAAAATCCTGAAGCCTATATTTATTGATTCATAGTTAAATAAAGAACATTGTGTGAATTTTTGAAGTCTCTATTTTACTAATTGTATCTTTTATAAGCTAAAAGCCACAAGCTGCGAGCACTTACCCTCCTTTCCTCTAGTGTTGCTTTCTCGGCTTTGTTTACTAAGGCGTTACACGATATTATTAGTGTCTATCTATTTCATCTACGTTCTACGTTTAATTTGGAAAATATTCCATCAAATCAGTCATGAACATTGAAAATAATTAAAAATTAAATTCAGAATAAAAACTTAATTTAAAATAATAACAAACAAAACGATAAGAGAAAATTATTTAATTTGTACACGTTTTTTCCCCTTAAGCCGTGTATATTTCAACAAATACCGAAGAAAACACCATACTGACCATTCATTTGGAAACTCATTTCTGCGTCATTTGTTCATCATAAAATAGAATTTAATTATATTACCAGCCTTTACTTTAACTGCAATAATTATTTGAGAGATATTGCTCTTCTCTTTCAAATAACTTCACTAATCTCTAGCAAACTGCTCGTAAGAAAAGTA
This sequence comes from Araneus ventricosus, assembly GCA_013235015.1. NCBI lineage: Eukaryota > Metazoa > Arthropoda > Arachnida > Araneae > Araneidae > Araneus > Araneus ventricosus. The sequence continues at coordinate 113,988 of BGPR01003534.1, forward strand.
CTTCTGTTAAATTATCACCAATCGTCTTCGCGTAAATGGGAATATCCATAAGCTCAACTGCAACAACGCCGTTGCAGTCATTAGTATTTCTTTCGTAACACTTAATGACTTCTAAATATTATTCAACCTAATATTGATGGGAAAATCCTCTCTTCAATGATGGTAATATATTTAGAGAATGACCTTTAGTGGGAAACGTCTGTTAATTATTAATTCAAAAGCCTTAATTTGTTTGTCAGGGCCTATTTTCAGTATAACAATATATGATGCGATTGTTTAAATGGCTTTATGTAAAAGAAGCAAATTCAATAGCTCCAGATAATGGCCGAATAACCCTACTCTTGGACATTTAGAGATCTGATAGGCAATTTAGTTTTGCAATAGTTAGTCCAATTTGTTTTATTTTATTAGTGTCCCTCTTTAAAGTCACACGAGCTGTCGGAGACGGATTTCATAATTTTAATCTGTTATAATATTACAATGTTTACACAAAAGCAGGACTGCAATCTTTAAACTTCTATATCACGTCAATATGAAGTCGAGCAGGACTATAAATTTTATTTTGAGATTGGAAGGTCATAAATTGAAAATAAGGTTCCACCGAATGTCCGTTTTGTATGCAGACCTGATGCAGTTTAAATCTGACATCCTGTCCTCTTGTTTAGGTATTATAATTTGGAGAATTGACTTTCTTATCCTCCTGGAACTAATTCCTTGATTGATGCTTGTACGTTTTCGAGTATGTTTCAACATCCCACACATACACTTACCGGTTTCAAATCATGATTAATCTGCATAAAATTCGTACTTCATTAGGAAGAACTGCTTCCGCTGGCCAGCCCATTTGTTGTTTAATGTGTTACAGCATAGCATAATCAGTAACATGAATCGGATGAAGAAGTTTATGGATTCTATCCTTTGGTGCTCTCTGGGGTCGGTCTATCCTCTGGTACTCTCTGATGCTCTTAACCGGCATCATTCAGAAACTGATAGATTGATGTCCGCTTGAGCAACGAATTGCTCGCTGCGGTCGGGCTGGCTGTTGGAGGTTTTTTTCCTCCAAGTGAGAACAAAAATGTGCTTAGATTTCCTATGAAAGTCCTCTAGGAAGGCAAGCAACCTCCATATATATTGGAGCCAAGTCAGATTTGACTTCTATTTCAGCTGTTATCTAGGTGATCCAAAGCCAACTTGACCAATGGAAGCTGCTATTTCCCCTTCATCCTGAGTCCTTGACTCATGGGCTAGGCTAGATATGCTAGCCCTAATAGAACTAGTGGGACTTTCCTCCAAACAGGATTCACATCAGATATGAATTGCAAAGAGATTTCTGCACGGTTAAATTATCATGGCCATAAGGAAGTTTGCCCGCCATTTAAGCAGGGAGATCGTTGCACTGTCCCGAATACTCTGGAGTGCTGATTTAAAATGACCCTGTAACCAAATTTCAAATAGATCAATAGGGAATATACATATCTCGATTGATCTTAAGTTTTTGCATTAAAAGCTATTTGCATAATCACAGAATATAAGCTTGAAGTTTGGATACAGATGTAGCAGTATATTTGTTGGCTATTTTGACTTTTTTTTGCATCTTAGCTTGGTTGTGCTCTCATCCCTATTATTTGGGGGGTATTGTCTGGCCGACCTTTCTTGTATCAGTAGAAAACCCCAGAAGCAATTATGTCTGCATTTTCTCCGGAATCTGATAATTGATTTGATTAATAAAAGAATAACAATTTGTGGGAAATAAATTATTCTCAATAGACTCAGTAATAAATTTGCTTCATAAAGTATGATTTAAACAAGATTCTCAGATAAAGCTTCATGATTTCAGTTTCGCAATTTATAAAAGAACAAATATGCAAAGGATTTTTTCTGATTTTTCTTCTTAATATTTGAAATCAAGTGCAAAGGAATTGATAATGTGGACAAAAGAAACGATGATTTATGGACTAGATACCCTTCGCAATGATTATTTTGACCAGACAGATTTTATCCACAGAAAAATCCGGGAACTCTTTGACTTGGACAAAATAAATCATAGAAACTCTTCAACTTGTCCGAACTGACAGGTAGAGGAGCCATTAGCTTTGATCAATGTACATCCATCATCTGTGATCAATCGATGACATTTGGATATTCGCTAGTGTAATTACAACATTTTTTATATTTTATCTTCCACAGAAAATGGACGGATAAAAATTCTGCCGGAGTGCTTATGCAAAGTTTTATAAATAATTGTAAATAACTGATAGATATAATTTTCTGTAAATTATATGCTGTCTGTTTTCACATATAAATTAATTTTCTTCTACTGAAAAATGCTGATAACGGTCGCTAGTAAAGGATGAGTCAAAATTAAAGATTTTTTTATTTTAAAGCTTTATTATGTAACAGGTATTTACTAAATTTATTTGAAAGTTATGTACCATTAAAATGTTATGCATTGAAGTTTTGAATGCAATCTACAGGTTAATACTAACCATTCTCGATAATTCTAGCATCGGCATAAACATGCTGCAGAAGGTAATTAAAATATTGAGCGTGCAACTCTCATATTTCCTCATGTTTGATTTTGTTTCTTTGTTACTCGAGAAAGTTTATTTACAAGTTCCACAGCTTTTTTATTTTACTTGAGTAACCCTCAACTAAAACATGGATTTTTACTTACGAAACGTTCTGATGAATCAAGATGGAAGCAAATAAAGTAAAATACAGATTAACCCCCACAAATATGCCCCACGTGACAAAAGACAATTTGGGGGAAAAGGTAAACTCCTTTCAGCAATCAGGCGTCAAAGACACAGCATACAAACAGTACGTTTAAATATCTACTTAATATGCAATATAAGACCAAAAGTTTAGTTTTACATGTTTCCACACATTTTGGAAAATCGAACTACTTATTTTGGACAAGAAAAAATAGCAAATCGGTCATCTAAAATTGGACCGACTTAGTATGTTATTTTTTCGAGCTAAAACTAACTACACTTTTGTCAGAAGTCCTAACTATTATTTCATGCCAGCACAAGAAAAAGTCTCTTTTGTGAAAATTCTCACTAACTTCTAACTAAACGCTCTTTGTAGTAATCAGATATAGGACTTTTTCTTTTAGTTTTTATCTCCACCTTTTGTTGAAACCTTTTACCAGCCTTCAACTGCTGTCTTAATGCTCCGCCTTTAAGACTGCTAATGTCCAGGTTGATAGATTGCCGCCATCAAAAGGACCCATTGGCTCGCTTCCAAGTGCTTTTGTAGATTTCGAAATAGATGTTAAAGAAAGATGCTCATAAATGTGTAGCAGACTCATTATTTCTGCGCTCAAAGTTTGGTAACACATGTTTTGTCCCGTAAAGTGAGATCCATAAACGACATGTTACAGCTATCCTCTACTCCTTCATAACTTATGTTAAATGACCTCCCTCTTTCTGTTGTGCTTGATTCCTTTTGTAGATACCCATCGAGTTTCCATCGAAAAAAGCTTTAGCTGTTAATGATGGAAGTTATAAGTTTTATCTAAAATATTCTGATTCATTTAAATAAAAATCTTCACTGAGAATTTATATTATTTCGTAAATTAAAGAAACTTTTTCAATTAAAATGGTATTTAAGTTTCCAAAGTATTTTTCATAATAAGGGAGATGCAGCAATACTTTTCACGAAAATAAGGTTAAAATGTAAAGTTAAATTTGTAAATTCTGAATAGATTTAGATTATTTTGATAGAGATCACTGTGTATGGTTAGATAATCGTATACAGTTACTTTTAGTAAAGCGTAGTTATAAAAGCGGGAAATACAATATTATGGATTTCAGATTTACTATTGCAAATCGTTCCTTAAGGTGTATATCTCGCTATGCAAACCTGAAACAACTATAATAAGTTGCTAAACATACTGTTTAAAATGCAAAAAATAATTTTGAAACAATGTAGCATTGGAATTGTCTTCCCTTTGACGGATTTAGTCCAAAATTAGATATAGATCTACAGTTTTAGTGTAAAGATCATATGCTAAAATTTATCCACCTAGCTTGTTACTTTTTTTTCAGATATCACATTCACATAAGAACGAATCGTCAGATCTCCAGATAGTTACCCCGTGAACAGATCTGTTCCAAGTTCGACACAAGTCTTAATTCTACGCCAAATTTGATCTTGCGTTATTAAGACATGGTGTACACATGCACACAAATGGACAGACAGATTTCCCTCAGACGGATTCCACCCAAAATTTAATAAAAAATCTGCAATTTTTTCTGAAGACTGCATAAAAAATTTTATTCGTCTCGCATCTTTCGTTTTTGAGTTGTCTTGTTTACAGTAAACAGACATAATTCTAAAAAGTGTTTTTCCGGACTCGGATCTCCCGGTTTTTATATTATAGATTTTTACAGATTTACAATTTTGATATATGGGTCACATGCCGGACTTCATTCGTCTAATAAGCTCGATTTTTTTTAGTTATCGTGTTCACTTTTATGCAGATAGACCGGCGCACAGACATAATTCCAAAAATGCGTTTGTTCAGACTCAAGGAGGTCTAAAACGTGAAGGTTCATTAAAGTTTTGAGATCGAATTTTTTCACAATTGCGATACTTTTTCTTTGTATACTTAGTATTCAAGAAAATGAAAATAGTAAAAACATTATAAATTTTCTGTACATTTGTTTCGGATGCATTATAGATATGTTTAATTGCATGCTTCGGCTAATGCATAGTTAACTTTCCCTTATAGCAAAGTATCTGGAACTTTTATAGTTTTTGCAAATCTCAGAAATTCAGGCGTTACCGGCTAATGTTACGAAGTTCGACAAAAAGGTTAAAATTTAATGAAGCACATCTGGTATAGTGTTAGGTTATTGCATAGGAGACAACAGCGAAATGGGCAAATGCAATCAACCTACTAGATATACAAATTTATTTCCAGTAACATGAAGCAAACATAATATGAAATTATAAAATTTGAGATTCGGGATGGATGCTTAGAAATAGTGTGTACGCGCATGTATTGCTTGTGAGGCAAATACTGTCCATTTTCTTTAAAAACGGATTTCATGGTTTCCTGGCACGATGCGATAGCCTCTAGCACCTGTGCGAAAATCCACCAATACTTCAGTACTAGATAGTTTCGGGTTCGAAACCCAATTATATGAAAAACCTACCGTGCATGCGGAACTCGTGCACATTAAATCTGATGTCGGGGTCAAACACCCTCCTACTGGAGTGGCGTAGAAGTTTAAAGGAAGGCTGCTGCCTCATGTCTCGCCCTAGAACAGTTAAAAATTGCAAAGTATGTCCTAAAATAGCCCCCATGTAGCTTCAAAATATGACGTTCATATAAATAAAGTTTCTATTTCCAGGATCGCAAAATTGTCATTTCATTGTGTCGCACCCTATAGAACATAAAACTAAAGTATATAATTTGATTTGTGAAAGTAAATATATTATAGAACATGTATTTGAAAACTTTGAACTCAAATTCCAATAATTGAATATTCCCAATGGGTTTGTAAATTCCAATCAAGAATGATAGTCTTTTTCATATCAATGAAGTACTTTATGAGAGTAATTACTTTAAAAAGTTTTTGATAACTGTTTGAACATACATATTTACTCATTGAGCATGAATGTCGTATTTTCCCAGGTACCACTGCCCAGGCGACAGATGCTTGGCCAGGACCAGATGACCTTTTCAAGTGGGACTGGAATCAGTTCTCTAAATATGTAATCACCAGCCTGGACAGCTTTGCTCAAGGCATTGGCCACGAAGCTCTGCGCATGTACAATGCTTCACAACATAATGGTATGGTTCAAGAGTTAAATTTTAGTTCAAAAATTAGTTCAAATACCTGACATAATTTGCTGGTTAAGCTTTGGATGTCGAACAAAATACAGCTTTTCATTATTTCCTTACTAGTAGTGCTCGCACGGCGTTTCCCGTGTCATGGTTATTATCATGTCTGTTCTCGGAATCTGAAAACATCTAAGAGGAAAAATTAGTTTTAAGATTGAGTCCCACCTCCCGACATGACAAGGGCATGTCGCCTCATTCTTTCCTCCTGAATGATCCAGAAAACATTGAAAGAGAAAAAAAATTTAGCCTCACCACCACCCGACATGGCACGGACATGTCGCCTCATTCTTTCCTCCTGAATGATCCAGAAAACATTGAAAGAAAAAAAAATTAAAAAATTCACGTCACAGATGTTATCTTTTCTTGCTTAAAATGTTTCGCTACAGAGCTTCGGGATAAACGATATTCTTTGTTCTTCTGTTCGGAGCTAGAATGTACAGATTGACGGCTTTTCCAACTCTTGAACAACCCACATACAGAGAAACAGGAGATACCCCATGAGAGAAGCAGGGCTTGAGAAGATCGAGTCCTACAACTTTATTTATTGTCCTTGTGCTTTGTTGATGCTCATGGCTAAACTTAAACGAACAGGGAACTGCATGCGTTTAAATTGGAATGGGAAATCCAAAGGAATGATCGGGCTTCTAGGAATGGAAACGTCCTCACCAGCGGCATGTCCAGTCATAATTGTGGCTTCAATGATATTCGGCATCAGTTACTTAATACAGAGTCTTGTTCCATTGAAAAGTGGAGGTGGATGAAGATTCCTGAGAAGCATTATCGGTGCCCCAATGTATGCGAAGGTACTCCAGGTGGCTCTGATGTGTTTAAAACCTTTTCTGGGAAGTTAACAGCCTCATTCGTATCACATGTAGTGTCAATAGATTTGTAAACTTGAACACTACCAGACAATTCTTGTAAAAGTTGCTTATTCATGACGCTGACATCTTCGTTTCTTGGGGCAAAAATTGCTCTTTAGCGCAACCATGAGTGGTCAAAAAAGTGCTGTGAAACATTTGAAAACACTGCTTCCTTCAGCTCCTGCTGAGTTTTCATAACCCTTCCAATTCTTTGCATCACTATGCATCCATCTTGATTATCCGGAGTAATGGCACCAGGAGTAAGTGCAATATTTGTAGTCTAAAAATCTCACGCACACACACACAAACATTGCCTTTTATATAAGTATAGATTAATAAAGTAATATCCCAGAGAGCGTGGTTTACAGATTCCACAAAATTTTGGTGAAATAAAATATGAACTCAAAATGTATTAGGATATTAACTCAGCTTTCAACAACGAAAGAGAAACACGCAATTAAATGTATGTTTAAACAATGAATTGCGTTGCAACAATGAAAAGTATTGTTGTAAGTTATACCAAAAAACCATTTTTAAAAATTTATTAAAATTAGAGAAAATATTGTATGGCAACTTTTTCGCTTAAAACAAACTTTTAGATGCTAAAATAAACTTCATTAGAAAGGAAATTGTTTATTCTTTCTTATGGTGTATCTATTCTCTTGATGCGAATATTAGAAAAAATGCAATAGAGAAATAAGTACGAAAAATCACTCTAAAAACCACAAAATAGTAAATAAAATTTTTCTAGATCGAATTTTAAAAATCTGGCTTCTAGGTGCATTGAGTCAGCATCAGGGCTACCTGTGTGCCAAATTTCAGGCCTGTAAGTGCAATATTTTATGTATGAACATCGCACACACAAACATTGCCTTTTATAGAGAGAGAGATTATTGTACACAGGGGCAGCAGAGATGCAGCACCTCCTGTTTAAAGTATATAAATATAACCACTAATTTATGTAATTTTGCACATAACATTTAACCCTATGAGCCCTATTTGCCTCAAGCCGCCCCATTCGACAGAGGCCGAACTCAGGCGGTTTCGGGCACCTGAGTGAATTTTACCGGAGAAGAGTGGTTCATTTTTTGTTGGCAATTGATCGCCCAAACTTGGGTGTCGTCCTCCTGGAATTTCTGTAAAGAAAGTAAGGATTTCATTCTGTTTTCGTGAACGGAAATTTACTTCAGTTTTTTAGGTACTGGAATTCTCACTCTAGCCGGGTTCAGAGAGTTAAATATATCAATAATCAAAAGCACTTTTCCTGTAAGAGCTTTCAATCTACAGGGGAAACACAGGGAAAAACAGTATGCCTGTCTTCGTAGAGGGAAAAGACTTCTCTAAGTACTGTCTTTTAACTCAGTACTGTTTTCCAACCGCTGCGCATGCACAGTAACACAAATTGCTATACGGTTTGCGGAGGAAAGAAGATCTGGGCCTCCTAGACAGAGCAATAAAATGCTCCTCACTGCAGCCCCGAGAAGATGCTATCGAAAATGCAGTTCCAGCTATGTTAAGCAGAGCTTAAAACCTTTTTCTATTTTAGTAACGTTTTTTTCGGGCCTGAAATTTAAAAATGAATGGAAAATGGGAAGAATAATTGGTGATAAATAAAAATTAATTAAAACATATTCTACTATAAAATATTCCTCGTAATTAAGTGCGAAAATAACCTCTCTACATGTGTACATATTTTAACCTTACACTTTCATGGTTTTCTTTTGTTCATCCGTAGATGAGTAAATTTTTATAAACAAGAGTAAGGACTGCAAAAAAAATATTATTAAGATAATTTATTATAAAGTTCAATTTTAATTCAAACTCATTAAAAATTAGTAATTGCACTGTTACACGATTACTTTGTTAAAACTTATCTATCAGAAATCAAAAATCTATTCTATTAATCTATTTTATTAACTAATTTTCTATTAACTAGTAATTAAAATATACGAAATTAAATAAAAAGGGCAGAATTTAAGTAATGACGAATGCATCATGGCGCAGTGTAGTTTAAGGTAGAGCACCCCTACGGCTGCAATGCACGAGCCGCTACTGATTGTACACAGAATTATACTTCTAAACAATGCTATAAAAATTCATTACCTTAAAATAGTAATTTCATATTCATATTCAAGCACCAGTAAATAATATGTAAGTAGAATGCATTACTTTTCTCATTAATTATGCATGTATATTAAATACGTTTATTATTTGAAGAATGTAACTGAAATTACTTTCTTTTGATTCTGCATAATCACAGAAGAATTTATTACGAAATCCCTCTGTTTTTATTGTGTTTTTTTTTCAAAAATTTCAAATTCTCATTAATGTCATAGATTTATTTTTTTTCTGAATTTCAGATTCTCATTACGCAAACTGAAATTAGAAATATGCATCTTTTGAATTCAAAAATAGATTTTTATCTCGTACTTGATTAATGATTCAAAGCTCGGGTTCAACTGAATAGCACAAAAGAAATTCGAATCCTGTACACGAAAATGAAATTTAATTAAGCCATTAAATCAAGCATCCCCATATATTTCCTCCTTAATTATCGCATTTTGCTGTCCCCTCAATCATTAATTTTCCTTCAAAGATAGTTCATTTACTTACTTTCGAGAAAATTCTGAAAGGCTACTTAAAATACGTAAAATATAAACATTTCTACCTGACTAATTAATCTAAGCATTATCGCATGAAGGAACTATAGAATTTAGATTAATTGTGCGGTATTTGCTTTGTTTCGATCCGATGGATAATTTCAACTTCAAAGACTTTTCGAACGCAATGTTTAAATGACGGCTTATTTTTTCCCCTACAAAATTATGTGCAGAAACAATTTTTAATTAATGTAGCTTTTTGAAGGGACCTGAAGGGGAAAATATCACCATGAATAGTTTGGAATTGTTTCTTTTATTTCTACAGCGAAAAGCAAATAGAAGCTAATCTCCCTAGATTTTGCTTTTCAAACATGAAAGTGGAAGGATTTCAAAGAAAATGGCTCAGCTTTAAATAGATAAGCATACATAAACAAAACAATAATTTTAAAACTTTTAAATGAAGCTTTCCACTCACAGGCGAAAGCAGCGGTTTAATTAGAAAGATAACTACGTAAAAATCCACTTTCGAAAGCTTTTAAGACATCGCTTGCAACTTAAATTCATAGCTCGAAACATGAAGACAATCATGTGGAAAAAGTGTTTTCATCATGATACATTAAATATTTGTAAAAGACTCGACAAGAATAAAAAATTAGCGATTAAAGTACTCGTTTGTTTGCTTAACTCTTATTAGAGATATTTATTGAGATAATATAAAAAATAATCTTAAGTGTAAATATTAAAATGAAGCGAAAAAGTCGTTTGCTTTCAAAGGCAGATGACGTATTTTCTTTTTTCAGACGTGAATCTATCTTTGTCTTCTTTTCTATATAAGTAAATCTTCTCTTTACATCGTATTTGTATTTCAAACAAAATAAAGAGATATTTCGTATTATGAAACAGTTCTGTGGAGAAGGTAAGCAGATACAGAACTGTCTTTGCCTAGATTTACTCGAATAAAATATAAAAAAGAAAGGAAAATGCCCAAAAATATTTACTCATACCCTAAGAATTTAGATTCCTGAAGTAAATCAAATAAAATATAAAAGAAAGTATGTGCTCGAATTCTAAAAGACTGTTCAAAATGCTCTGATGGGAACACTAAAGGCAAATATTGAAAATTTCTGTTTATTTCTTTGGAATTTCAAAAAGCTTTTCTTTTGACCATGTGAAAAAGATAATTCCTTTTCCGGAAGCGTATTTCCTTTCCATTCTTGTCTAAAACTATCTGCCAGATTTATTGAGAATACCAGAACCACTTTGAATCATATGTTAGCTTTGATCCTGAAAAATGATGGATAATAAATAACACAAATGATGAAACAGTATTACCTAAAAAGTACCGTTATAGAATAAAAGTATATTAATCCATAAAAAAGTGAAGAAAAATGGTGGCATATTTTTAATTCATTAAGTATAATAGGTAAGGGCCTCTTGTAGTACTTGTATATATAATAGATATGGATTGATAGGGGTTTATATATTAATGTAGTCTGAATTGAGTTGTATTACGTCTTCACAATCTTATCATCCAGTCTTAGAAAATGCACAATAATTTGGCTTTTCCTCGATCGGCTTCAAAATAAATTCCTAATTCTACAAATAAATAGAAACTGTACCGGGATAACTCTGAAATATTTAACAGACTCTATTGCTTAAGGCATTTCCTTATGGATAGTTCACAATCATAAATCTGACATCTTTCTATTTAATGAATTAAACTGTTAAAATTAATCGCATACCTTGCTAAAGAAACATAAAAAAACATTTCATTATGTTACGAGACAAAAACCTTTGCTCTCATTGAACAAAAACACACGTATCCTATACAAACACAATTATGGTGGCTTCCAATCAATCTTCATATGCATTTTTTTTTTATCAGACCAAATTTTTCGACGAACACCGCTTCAGAATTAACTAACCAGTTTAATGTGTTCAAACCCTATTTGTAACAGAAACTGAGCGAAAGAAATTGGTCAAGGAAAACATTTACTATTCAAATGAAGTTGACAATGTAGAAACCTAAGAGCTCCAGAACCGCAGACGAATGACGTAATATGTGCTTCTGGGAGTCTGAGATTTATCAGAACGAGTTCTATGAAACTACTTTCATTTCAAGATAGAATTCCATTGCGCAGCGTATCGATAACTGGAGTTATAGAAGCGAAATTCTATTCAATTGTATCAATAACTTTAAAATCATTGGAATCATATTTAAAACTATTTAACTGGGTGTAATGATACATCCTTTAGCTTTCCCAATACTGTCAACTTCAGTTACCACAGACTACAAACTGCTGCCGATGGTGGTACACAAGAAAGTGAAGCAAAATAAAAGAATCACACTTTACAAATTCAATATTTCAACAAATCATTTAATCAGTCATCTACAGCAGCTTTGCTGCAGATGATGGAGCAGAAGAAAACTAAGCGAAATAAAAGAATCAGACTACACAAATTCAATGCTTCATCAAATTAACTACTAAGCATCAGTTGAAAAATATTTATAGGAGGGGATTATTGTGATGGAAGCTTCATCGAAAATGTATGGAACTGCATTAATATTTTTTATTTCGCTTTGGTCTGTTTCCTTGAATAGACATCTACCATGATCATCTAAATGATAAAAAGAATAAGCGATAGTAATTCAACTATAATATTGCCAGTCATACTTCAGAAACTATGCAACCAATCGTACACCTCCAGACATATCTTTCATCGAAATTGTGCCTTTTGAAATTTTAACTTCTTCATAGCCCTCTGAAATTGTTTATAAAAATCATAAATTCTATAATCTGAACTCCCTAATGTGATTTTTTTCCTACCTGTAAGCGGATTATTGGAGTAAAGTTAATTCGTCATTTATTCCGAATTCCATCTTTAGTTAGTCGTTATTATTTTAAATCCTTGAATGGTCGCGAAGTATCTCGCGAATATTAACAGTTATAATTAATATAATTTAACAGAAGATATTAAAAAATAATTAAACATTAATTAAACTTTTTTATTACAGAGAATGGCGCAAATGCAGCAACATCCAATAAAATACAAATACAGATAATAGAATACATAAAAAGAAAAAATACAGAAGAAACAGAAGAAGTAAACAGTAGCGATAACGATACACCTTTTTGCGCGCCCAACGCAGCAGCATCCAGTGATTGTATTAATAATATTGTCCTATAATTAGCCAACAAATCACTATAGAATTAAATAACAAAAAAATCGTGCTCTAATAATTAAAATAATTAAAACACATAAAAGAAAACAATTAGAATATAAAAGAGAAACAATTAAAATGGAAGAAATGGAAGAGAACTCGAATGGCGAACTTTTTCGAAGACCACTCGCCATCGGAGTTCTAATATGGATAAATTTTCTGTCAAGGGCATGACTACATAGTCAAAAATTATACCCCTTGTGGCCTGAATTTATCTATTAACTGAAAAAGAGAAAATAATATGTTTAGAAAAAGAAAAAACTTAATAAAGTCCTTTATAACAAATCCTATAGAGAACGTAAATATTTACCCTCTGCCGATATAGAAGCAAGAATGACGCATCGAGAAACATGCAAGAACAGAGGAAGAATACGTCTAGAGGTTAGCATGCCTAGCTCCATCTATGTAGAAAAATTCGAACCAATGGACCTTATGCACCGTTTGGGTTCGAGAGTATAGAAAAACAGCTGCGGAGGAATAAACAAAACGATCGGCCTATAAGCGACTCAGAAATAAGAGCAGTTCTGAGTCAGCTGTTTAAGACTGACCAATGACTGCCTCCGGCAGGTCACGTGTCGGAGGATGTGACGTCACATGCATAAGGTCCATTAACAGAAGAATAAAAACTCTTCAAACTTTTTAAATAAATAATTGACGTTAAAGAAGTTTTTTTTGTATTCTGTTATCACGAATATTAAATCTAGTCTATGATACTTTCGACCGATTTAGATAATTTTTCCTTTATAAATATAATAAGTCAAAATGAGAATGAAAACGAGTACTGTGTAAGAAAAATTCAAATTTTAATGCGTTAAGAACAACTGTAGCAAATGGCATGCGCATCTATTGGGTATTGCGAGTAACGGAAGATTAAGTAGGATTTGTTGAACTGAGTCACGTGGTTTGCAGTCTATAAACACCAGACGCTTATAAAGCTCTGTTAACTATCTAAAGAATGAAGTCGGCTAAATTTTATGCTTAGCGAATTTTTGTATTTAGAATTTCAAAAAGATGTGAAAATTAATTCCGCCAAAAAGAATTGGCACGAAATGTCACCGATAGGAGAAATTTTGACCCTGTTATTGTAGAAAAAGAATCGCCTAATTTTAGCTTCTTTTAGCAAATATATGTTGATCATATGCAAGTTTTTCCTTTTGTCTTTTGCGAGATTTTTATGTCAGTACGAACAGACGAGGAATGGTAAAACTTGTCAATAGCATGGCATTTAATAAATTTCAAAATTTTAGTCTGGGGTACTTTTTATTTATTCTTTACATGCAATAAGAATTTCTCAAATATTAACTGCCTTTTTAGTGGAACAAATTAGTTTCCTTCTAAGGCGTCCAAGTTTCCTTCAAAAGTAGGCGGATTTGAAAACGGTTTTTATTTAGATTTTCTTTGTTTACCCACAAGGAACAGGCTTATTTTGCTAGTTCTTTGATTTGTTTTTTATTACTCTTTTGAGAGCACTTTCATATGATATCTTCAGACAGAATATGCGGAATTGCCATGCGGTTTTTCCCAGTAACCTATATACAGGGTGTCTGTCCACACTTATCGTGATCAATAGCTAATTTTTAAACCGTTAGAGATGGACATATAGTTCCAATTGGAAAAATGCTTTAAATGAAGGGAAAAATCATAATATATGTTTTTTGAGTCACTAAATATATTTCTGAAAAATACGAATTCTAACTTTATATACTGTCCTCCGGTCCTATCAGTCGTATTTAGTAAAATATTCTTGACATTCTAACATTTTAAACAAAGAAAGTCCCACTTTTCTGCAACTAAAACTGGTCGAGTTCTGGAGGTTCGAATTTCATGATTTTTAACCAATCAGCGGCCTCGACGAGCAAGTACTGCGCATTGATTGGTGGATCGTCTTCAAGACAGCTATTGAAATGGTGTAAAGTGGTCTAAGTCAGCGATATTCAAAGCTCCAAAACTCTATCAGTTTTAGTCGCAGAAGAGTGGGACTTTTTTTGTTTAAAATGTTAGAATATCAAGAATATTTTACTAAATATGACTGATAGGACCGGGGGACCGTATAAAAAGTTAGGATTCGTAACTTTTTCAGAAATATATTTATTCACTCAAAACACATATATTATAATTCTTCCCTTCATTTAAAGCATTTTTTCAATTGGAACTATATGTCTATCCCAACGGTTTAGAAATTAGCTATTGTTCACGATAAGTGTGGACACCCTGTATTTGAGAAGGCATCGATTTAGCAGCGCATTCCACGGTATTAGGAAAAGAGCCCTTAAGCTTTCCCGAAGTCAAATCTCGCTTGACCTTCTTTGACCTGTGTGGGCTACCTAACATAACCTTATAGAATAAGTATAGTTAAATTTTTGTTGCTCCTCTTCATCCGGGATACTCCTCTATTTTTCAGTTCTTCATGTTACTTTCTTTTGTTGTTTTGTCTGAGATCTGGCTGTGTATTGTCGTTCATTCCAGCAGTCCTTTAAATGAAAAGTTAATATCTGTCTTGAAAAAAGTTAGAACAACCTGGTTTCTTTATGATATACTTCCTTCTGGAAAAGAAATCACTTTAATTTTCTTGGTTTACTCTTTAAATCTTTAACAGAAATATTCTTAGACCTTTCAGTAACGTTAATGTACTTTAAATAAAAATAACGATATGTTTTGCAGGAATACGAAGCTACTTTTTAGGTTCTACATTGTTATATTTAAACCAAGATCAGATAACGAGTAAAAGCACCTGAGCATCCTCTTCTCCTTACAAACGTCCACTCCACACCATGGACAAATTGGGACCCTAATATTTAACAAATGTGTACCAGAGCACAGCTATCAAGTACAGAGAATCTTTCATGTGGATCTTTGGTGGACGGATTCTTCGTCCTGAAGACATTACACCAGTCTATCATTGCTTCCCCTTCCCTCCTAGTGCTAAATAAAGCAACTGAATCAAATAAAAGGGTATATTACCAGTATTGGAACAATGAACAATTGCGGGGATATAATGCACTTAATTTTATTCGTTAAAAATCAGTCTGTGGAAAGATGTTTTGTAATTTATATAATAGGTATGAATTAAACACGAACATAAAGTTGATTTCGGTATGGTTTTGAATCCTCGAATATTGTCTACCAACTCTTTTGCATTATACTAAAATCCATCCCATCAACTAAGCAAGAGGATGAGAAATCCTGTTGGATCAAATCTTTGATTTGGTTTCAGATGCCCCATCTGAGACTTACCTCCTCCCAGGCTTAACGTGTATAAAGCTTTGTACATACAGAAAGTAAGTGTGAATCTATTATTTCATGAATTAATGAGATATTCTTATGTAATAATTATATTTTGGTCTAAGTTATTTCAGTGAGAACAACTAGTAATTTTATGAATTCAACGGGTTAGTCAATTTTTATTCTCATGAATTAATACCTGAATGCTATATATCGCTTTGAATGGTAGTAATACTACATATGAATTCGTATTGGGAAGGAAATATCCTTTACTCTTGTTTGGGGAAAATGATTTTAGCATTGCATTTTATTAGTTGCATTACTAATAAAATTAATTAGTGTTTAATTTTTGTTCTTGCTTTGTACTGTATAATTCTTTTTCTTTCTTATATTAATGTAATTTTAAAAAATCTTGTTAGGAATTAATTATATAAGCCGACTCTGATAATTTACATATATTGGCTTAATTAGTTGTTTAGTTATATTGACGTCCTAGTTCTGGAAGCAATATGAGGGCTATTTTGGGACGGACTCACTCTTGGGACCTCGGTCAGATGACGAGGATGATAATTGAGCTGGTACACCAATGGTTTAATCTTCACACTTGAGCTCTGCTAGATTCTGTTAGCTACTGTATCTCATATTTTGATAGTTATTAGCTTCTGCATCAAATTAATCCATTTTAATGCAATAAGAAGTAAGTAAAATAAGTATTTATTAAAAAATAGGTTGCGTGAGAACGATGTGAAACAGCATTATATATAGAGGCTAAATAATGAGTCACTCTTTTTCTCGTAAACATTTCTTTTCTTTTGAAAGCAAATAATCTTCATAATGTTGTTCTTTTCTCTTTGTTTAAGCAGTTATTTTTGCTTATAGATATAATGTCGGAAAAAGACATAACAAAGACCAGAATAAAATAGAGAGAGATGAATTAAATTATTTAAAATGAGAGGCTAAATCAACAACGTTTATAGGAAATACAAAACCATCTGGAAATTAATAATGATATTATAATTCTTTACTTTTCATTGATTATAACCTAGCTTTTTTTCGAATAAAATGATTTCAAAGAATAGGCAAATTAGCATAAAGATTTTAAGATGAACCAGATTAAAACATTACGCAAAAAAGAGAGATGAACTTTAAATAGTGATAGGGAAAAAATGAATAAATAAGATTATTTGGAATTCGTTTTCCTCAGAGTAGCTTAAGAGAATTTGGTAGAATTGTCTAGTCTTTTTTTAAATTTGTTTTTTACATATAACATAATATTTATTATAATAATATTAAAAATGTAACTTAAGGAGAGCATTCTCATCTCATCACACAATAATAATATTTAAAATATGTAATAAAATTACTACTACAAAAATACTTTCTGCCATGCTGTCCAATCTCCTAAATTGTGTTGCATTTCTTTCTAAATTACAAATTCAAACGTATAAATTTTTTTCTGGAAATAACGCTTTCTACTTTCTGTGTTTATATTCTGATAATTTCATTTTTTACTGTCCTCTTACCTTTTTCTAGATTTCCTTGGCAAATGGCAGAGGTGTATGGCATTTGTGAGTTGAATCTCCGCAGATCTGCCCCATCGACTTGGATGTGCTGGACTCTGGGCTAACCCAATTACTTCCTGCCCCTAAGAGGAGGTGGCTCAGCGACGCCATCCACGCCCGTGAGTCTTCTTCCTGTCATACAAAATGAAATATTTACTGTCTAGAAGTATTGGAAAAGTTTGAAGCATCCAAAAATTTTAGTAAGGTCTAGTTGGAAATAAGGGCACGTTGGGCCAGTAGCGATATTTTTAATACTTTTCGGTATTTAACGCTGCCATTCCAGACAAGTGCGTATCACCCCGCCTTCCTTCTTCCACATCAGCGTCATTGAAGAAGTAGCGTTCATTAAAGAACCAGCCAGAATTTTCTAATTTTCGCTTAGCTGAGTAAATTTCCTCACTTATGAATAATCGTTTTTTTCTTTGCTTATAAATTGCAATTTCCATTTTTACAAATAATATTCAGAAAGATAATTCTTTATTGTTACTTTAGGGCTTGTTTGCTTTATCGAAATGCTTTCAGAATAAGTTCCTACACTCAGTAGAAATAAAAATGGCGATATGGGGCTAGTTGGGCCATTTCGCATGGGGCACGTTGGCCCGCTCTGCTACAAAAGGTTTATCAGAATGTGCGTTATAGAAATGTCTCTGAATATGTGGGATGGAATTGTACCAGATTTATTATGCAAGATGCTTGTTATTAAAAACCATGCGGACTCAATTTTGATCATAATTACACAATACTATTTGTCGATGACCATAAAAGCTGTATCTCAGTTTCTATTGAATATAAATGTACAAAATATATCATTTTACTCATAATGTGGATAATAACACAACTACGTTACTTAAATTAATAAAATATAATAGTATATAAGAATGTTTTGTGAGTCACTTCATGTTAGTAGTGGCTCAACTTACCCCGCTGTCGGGGCAGGTTGGGCCAAGCGACTTCGTGTCAGTTTGAGGATTTAAATTAATACTGATAGTTAATATATTCAAATTTTACTATGGCAAATTATTTCTGAATGTTCACTAATAGTGTCAGCTTAAAATATTTTTTAAAATTTTCAATTCCCTTTTTTAAAAAATTCTTAGAAGGAAAAACGGCCCAACTACCCTCGGTCTACCCTACTTTAGGCACAAAATCTGCTCCCGTGTTCGGAAGTCGCAGATTTTTCACTGCAAGGAAATGAAAAGTAATGTCTGGAGCCGCATAACTCTTAATCAGTTCATTGAATATTTTTAGTTAATTTAACCTTAATGGTATTCCATTTCAAGGAGATTTGTGTTTCCTGGAAATAGATTTTGGAAAAACATTCTTTTATTACATAGGAATTTTTTTAATTGTTCCAACTACAAGGGAAAAGAAGATGCACCAAACAAACATTTTAAAATTTAATCTAAATTATTTATCATCTGCAACAGGAAAAAAATATGAAAGTTCATCTTCAGTTGTTTATCATAATAAAAAGAAATATAAAGGTTATCTATCCTTTTTTCCAAGAATTGATTTGAAATTATAAAAAAGTGAGGTTAAAAATAATTTAGAACAAAGTAGTTCTCTAAATTGCTTCAGTTTTAGTCGTTATTTTATCAATTACTTTGATTTCATTTTTTATTTTTATGTTTTATTATGTAAAAATTACATTCTTTATGTAATTTTTACGTATTTTTTTGTAATTTTTAAGGTAAAATACATCAAAATTTGAGAAAAAGGAAATGTTTGAAAATTTTAGTGCGACATCGGAGCAGACTGGCTATTTGATCCCCCTTATCATTACTCTCCTTTCCATCTTCTGAATTTTACCTTATTTCTTCCTCTCTCAATGACAAGCGAGAGGTTCTCAATTGAGAAACTCTAACCATTTTAACTCTCTTGGACAGCAACATACTCCGCGTGTTGGCCATGCATAGCAACCATGTAGGGAAACGAGAATCCTTGGGTAATCTTATAGTCTTCTTCAGCCGTTGCTTCGGGTTGACAAGCAGTGTTATCTGGTCTCCAGTGTTTTAGTCGACTGGTAGTTTATCCACTTTAAATATTTAGTCAGCTATACACTGTAAAAAATATCAGTTTTTTTCCCAGACTTTTTCCGTATATTTGACGGTTTAAAGCTGTTTTGTTGACAAAACGGTTTTTCACCGTTTTCCGCTCCAGCCATAAACTGTTTAAAACCGTCAGTTCAAATTCTATTTTTCGTCATGCGGTATTGTTTTCCGTACGATGACTTTCCCTTTTCTTAAATGTAATTTTATTGCATTCATTTCATGTTTTTAATAGGGTTCCATCTCCGCTATTGTTTACACATGTTGCAGTAACCTGTTGTCACTCATGAAAGCTAACCTTTAAACACGTGTTCTGGCAATAGTTGATATTTACACCACTAAGTGGCGCCACTAGAGCTATAGTGACTTTAAAACTCAAATAGATTATTTTTACTTCATTTTATGAAGTCTCCGGTGGTCTAGTGGTTAGAGCGACTGCATTTTATTTCTATGGACGCGGTTTCGATCCCCGGCTCGGAGGTGTTAGAAGTTTTGTCACCATCTTGCATCGAAATCGTCCAAGTAAGTTCAATTAAAAATTATATTAATTAAACTAATTGAAATTAATAATTAAGCCTTGATTAAAAAATATTCCTAATTGATAATATACATCAGCACATTTCAACTCAACTCGAACAGAAGGAGAAAGACAACTCAACTCAGTCGATGACGTCACTTACTTCGATGACTTAACTTTTACGGAGAAAACTTGATTTCATACGGTAAAAAACCGTTGTGACTACGGATTTACTTCCTAACTTTTACGGGAAAAACTTGTTCCTGTATGGTAAAAAACCGTTGTGCCTACGAATTTACTTCGTAACTTTTACGGTTTTGCGCAACTAACCCAGCTGCCAGTTTAAAACCGTAAA
>BGPR01003535.1:357-42544 GCA_013235015.1 Araneus ventricosus
TCCGAAAGTTTACACCACAGGCATAATTTTAATTTCGTTTTGGTCGTCAATACCGTTTTTTAGTTATTGTGTTCACAGAGACAGCAGGGGCGTAGCGACCGGGGGGGAAAGGGGGATATAGATGTCCCAGGCGCCAGTTTCAGGGGGCGGAATGGTGTCAAAATCAAGTTATGCTATCTTTAAAGCAAAATATGATGAGTGTGTGTAAAAATAATACCTAAGCTGGGCTACATTTACTCTTGTTAAGCCATTATTGATGACTGAAGAAAAAAATTATATAATTTCCCGAGCGACACTTATCCTCGCTACGCCACTGGCCAAACGTTACTTTTTTGTCACTTTTCTCACAGTCAAATACGCTGAGGGGGCGAAAGAATTCCATGCCCCGGTAGCCCTTTACGCAAGTTAAGCCAATGATTATGAAAGGGAGGAGGCGAAAAAATCACAATATGGCCCGGGCGCCACTCACCTACGCTACGCCACTGACAGATAGACGTTATTCCAAAAATGCTGTTTGCGGAACTCGGGGATGTATAAAACGTGAAGATTCGTCAAAATCTAGAGATTGGATTTTTTGACAATAGGAATATTTTCTCTAAGAGTACTTCGTATACGAGAAAGTAAAAAACGGAAGAGGTCTCCCCTAAACTTTCTAGTACACTCCTAACACATGCAGAGAAAAAAAATAAGTTAAAAGTCAGTGAAACGGACAGGAACCCCTAACGCAGTGGAGGGAAAAAAATAAGCAAAACGTCATACCACGATTTCCGAAGGTCGTCCAACGTGGAAGTGGAATTAGAAGTCGGCGTGATTACCTATAGGGCTGGGTGTAAAATAAAGAAAACGAAATTTGCAATTTGAACGCCTTTTTTTAACCGATTGACACAAAAATTGGACGCAAATCTGCCATTAAAGTAAGAAGGCCACATACCAA
Organism: Araneus ventricosus; assembly: GCA_013235015.1. Taxonomy (NCBI): domain Eukaryota; kingdom Metazoa; phylum Arthropoda; class Arachnida; order Araneae; family Araneidae; genus Araneus; species Araneus ventricosus. Next base: position 1,292 of record BGPR01003535.1, read on the forward strand.
ATTTCATTTACCAAAATAATTTTTAAAGAAGCTATTGCGTTCAAAAGTATGCGATTATACAGACAGATAGACAGACAGTCAACCCTTCGACGGATTTGGTCCAAAATTTGATACAAACCTACATTCCTGATTATAAAAATGTGTACCTAATTTTATACATCTAGCTATTCAGGTTTTTGAGTTATAGCCTTCACATGACCGCGGACAGACAGGCAGACTTACCTTAGGCGAATTTTGTCCAAAATTTGAGAGAAACCTACAAATTATGTGTAACTGTCACATACCAAATTTCATCCCCGTAGCTCTAATAGTTTTCGAGTTATCGTATTCACAGACAGACAGACACACAGACATGATTCCAAAATTGTGTTTTTCAGATTCAGGGAGGTCTAAAACGTGAAGATTCGTCAAAATCTCGAGTTCGAATTTTTTGACGATTACTATACTTTCTCTTTGTATACCCCGTATACGAGAAAGTAACCAGTGGGAGTGGCCTCCCCTAAACTTTCTCGTATACTGCTCAAAAATTTGTAATTTCTCCTCCCCATGCGTGGATAAAAAAAATCGAACCTACTGTAATCCAGAATGCAACGAATATCAGAAGGTTTTTCATTGCAGATTATAGTGATTGTAAAATATTTAAGTGAAGAATCATATTAAAAGAGATGCCTATGTATTAAAACTTAGCAATATTTATTTTCCATCACACTCCAGGAAGATCCGCTATTATACGAGCGAGCGAAAGCAAAACAGTAGAAAAAACACATCAATCACAAACTCCGTCTCAAGGACGTAATCCTCCCGCTTAATACCAGAGATAGCTAAGTAGGCATGCGCGTGGAGATGGTTTTGAAACGAAGGCTTAATAAGTATGCGATTATACAAACCGACAGACAGTCAACCCGTTGACGGATTTGGCCCAAAATTTTATACGGACCTACATTCATGACGATAAAACTGTGTACCAAATTTTATCGATCTGGCTTTTCAAGTTTTTGAGTTATAGCGTTCGCATGACCTCGAACATACAGACAGACAGACTTCCCGTGGACGGATTTTGTCCAAAAGTTGATAGAAACCTACAAATTATGTTTCAAGTTTACATACCAAATTTCATCCCTTTATCTCTAATAGTTTTCGAGTTATCGTGTTCACAGACACACACACAGACACACACACAGACACACACACAGACAGACATAATTCCAAAATTGTGTTTTTCGGACTCAGGAAGGTCTAAAACGTGGAGATTCGTCAAAATCTCGAGTTCGAATTTTTTGACGATTACAATACTTTCTCTTTGTATACTTCGTATACGAGAAAGTAAAAAGGGGATGATCTCATAGCCAACCGTAAGACAGTCTGTAGTCAGATGACACGTGCAGTCGCATGTGTGATGTCATTGTGACGTCAAGCGAATCTTCTCCTTTGTGTAATGAGACTAGTTTCGAAACTAATTTCTGGAACTGCAATGTTACAAAAGCGAATGATTGAAGGAAACCTTCTCCAAGTCTTAAACATGGAGAAGAATAAGATTTTACTATGTTTATTGTTTTTAGTTTCTTGTATACGGAGTATATAATGAGAAGATGTTGTAATCGTAAAAAAATAGGACATCTAGAGTTTCATGGGAGTCTGAAATTTCTAAACTTTCCTGAGTCAAAAAAAAAATCTGGAATTTTGTCTGTCTGTTAGCTTGTTTATTTGCAAACACGATTCTCAGGAACGTTATGAGCTGGGTGGATGAAATCTAGTATTTGGTCCTGATAAAAAACAATTGTCGATGTGTGTCAAATTTTGGACACAATCAGTCAAAAATAAGATATCTAACATGCATAATCGATTCTTTCCATCATCAAACGAAGCTAAACACAAAACGTTCGTATTGTGGAAGTGTAGGAAGATGTCGAAAAGAGAACACTCCTGCTCGTCTTTGTCAATAAAATAACAAAAATTTTATGTTAAAAGTTTGTCCATATGCAAGTACACACAATAATTTGTACACTAATAAATACAATAAATATTTTCGCTCAACTTTCGCGGGCCGCGGTGGCCTAGTGGTAAGGCCCCGGCCTTGGGACGACAGGGCCCCAGGCCCGAGACCCAACCCCACCGAAGATCCGCCGCGTATGGAGTCCGCTTTTCGCTAAATCGAATAATAAGAAAATGAAGTATATGTTTTAGGGAAAGCGCTTCTTTCCATTGGCGTATTGGTCCAAAATATCAGGCAGATTTTTGATTTAAGGTCCACATGCTGAATTTCAACCTACTAGCTCTTCCCACCACACCAACGGATGAACATTTGACCCCTACAGTGATGGGAAGCGAGTATGAAACCAGCGACCCACCGTCCCGGTCCTGAGACTCTGCCATCAGATCACGGCGACCAAGTTGCCTGAGCAATCGATGCTTTTCTAAATTCTATTCTTTACTAATTCCATTAGTAATAGTGTTTTAAAAGCTTCTAACACAAAACAATTTACTTATGAAGATATTCCGAACTTATATTCACTGTCTCAATGATAGTTTGTGTAAAATTTAATTAAAATCTGTTGACAATTGTTCATTTCTACACTGGAAATAACAAAAATATAGTAATATCTCGGTTTTCGTTGACTTCTGTTATCATCGTCGGGTTCGGTTTTTGTCGACTTTTTTAGCCAAAAATTTGTCTCGGATTTCGTAAGCTTGCCCGCGAGACCACCCTCCGACGAGGGTTGCTCGGAAAGTAAATTCCGTTACTGTGTAAAAGAAAACGGAGACAGATGTGGACAAAGATGCAATTCACGAACTACACTACTTTTCGACGTAGTCACCCAGCACATTAAGGCATTTATCGTATCGAGAAACAAGGTTTTGTACGCCAGCATCATAAAAGGTGAACCAGCCAGGTTGTTACAGCATCTTTTATTTTTTCATCGTCATCAAAACTCCGGCCACTCAAGAATCGCTTCAAATGCAAGAATAGGTGAAAGTCACTTGGTGCTATACCAGGGTTATACGACGAATGATTCATTTGTTCTCAATCGAAGGACTGGACGAGCTGTTGAGTCACACGCGTGGAATGTGACATATCATTGCCGTGCAATAAAATGACACCATCACTAAGCAAGCCGCGTCTTCTTGCACTTGAAGCAATTCTTGAGAAGCCAGCATTTTGATGACGATGAAAAAGTGGAAGATGCCTTAACATCCTGGCTAACTTCCCACCTTCTATGATGCTGGCGTACAAAACCTTGTTTCTCGAAACGATAAATGCCTTAATGTGCTGGATGACTACGTCGAAAAGTAGTGTAGTTCGTGAATTGTTATTAAATATGTGTCTTTGTCCACATCTGTCTTCGCCTTCTTTTATACAGTGACAGAACTTACTTTCCGAACAGCCCTCGTAATTTTTCGAAAGCAAACGGAGAAGGTGTGGCATCTTGAGCCACAGTAATCCTTAAAAAGGGAAATTATTAGCATGCACCTTCCCTATCCGATGGGAAATTCAACCAGCCTAGAAGAAACAATGGAAGACTGAGGTCGTACGAATGGAATCGGTAAACGCGCCGATTTAAAATGTGATTATACTAAATGTTCAGCTGTGTGAAACACGTGTTCTTAAATGTCTATGTGTCGTGAAATAAATAATTGGAAAATGCAAAAAGGGACTGATAATTTGGACTCAAAAAAAGAACACGCATATCGAAACTCGGGCTTAACGGCACAGAAGGTGCGAAGCTCGGTTAAGTCTGGGGTCGCAAAATTTGCTTCCGAATTCAAAAACAAGTCTTCAACTGTGATGAAGCTGGCCTCTTCTCGAAGAAAATGACAAAGAAGACGTGTACGATGGTGAAGATTACTGGTGTAACGTTTCAGAAACTCCTAAGGTGTTTAGCAGTTTTATATTGATTTCTTATTGTTTTTAGTAGTAAACACTATATTTATTCTGTATAGATGTAGGGTGTCCAACAAAGGACTACCTGTTTTTAAAATTAAATAACTCGGCAGCAGATATCGATAGAAGAATGAAACCAATGATATATTTATTTTGAAAGCCATAAAATTTTAATACAGAAGATCCAGAATTAGTTACAAATGTTGCCAGGAGGTGGCGCTGTACGCTGTAGTCGTTATACGGAGTCAGAGAAAAAGGCTATAAACAGTCCTTTGCAAACAATTGTTGCAATCACATCACAATCGTTTCAAAGTGTGCACCCTTCGCAGCACAGAGATGGGGTACACCAGAAATGAAATTTTCAGCCACTTCCTGTAGTGGGTCAATGGAAATACAGGCACATGCCCCACATATCAACTCTTAAAGCTCATGCACTGTTTCAGGGTTGTCCGGAAAACAGTATGCTTCCCTGTGTCACACAAGAAGTAATCGCAGGGAGTAGGATCCGGTGATTATGGAGGCCAATCCATATCTTTTCTAGCAGATGTGGAATAGTTCAAAGCAATTACTCTATTCTGAAATGTTTCAAATTTAGTTACCATTCGTTGCCACCATTTCCATTGACCCACTACAGAGGGTGGTTGAAAATTTCATTCTTGGTGTGCCCCATCTCTGTGCTGCGAAGGGTGCACATTTTGAATCGATTGTGACGTGATTGCAACGACTGCTTGCAAAGGACTAGCGACTGCACTGTACAGCGCCACCTGTTGTCAACATTTCTAATTAATTCTGAATCTTCTGTATAAGATTTTGATGGCTTTCAAAATGAATATATCATTGGTTTCATTCTTCTATCGATCTGTGCTGCCGAGTTATTTAATTACAAAAAGGAGGAGACTGTTTGACACCCTGTAGGGTATTTATGGTATGTATTTTAGAATGTCTAGAACGAATTAATTGGATTTATGTTTATTGATATGGAAATAATGGCGTCGTTTCGGATTTCGTCGATTGCTTTTGAGCAGACTATCGACGGAAACCGAGATATCACTATAGATTTAGATGACGCTACAGTCATGTGACAATTGTAACTATGCAAGTCGTCCAACGTCTGAAGACCGCGATTCATCTGTATTCCATTCCATTCCATTTGTCACGACACTGGTTTTTTTCCACCCATTCAAGTCGAAAAATCAGGCACGTTATTCATTTGAAACTCCAAAGTGCGATACCACCACTCTTCGATCCCCCTACTTCCCCCACTCAGTCCCGTTCTAGTCAAATCGTTTGATGTGCCGCTGTCAGGGTCCCACCTTAGAATCGGCGCAAGAAGTTCTGGAATTTGATTCGGTTGGAAATCCAGCTTTTCCTAGTCGCTATGCTATTTTCCATAGGTTTTCATTGGCGGATTGAGTTTTGGAATTTAAGTTCTTTCGAATTCCACCATTTCGAATCATTTGCTCCAAATTTCAAAGGGTTTCGACTTTGACGATTGTCTTTTCCTTCCCGTGTTCCAAAATTTCTATTTTGGATTAGATATGAATGGCCTGCTTAACTGTGTAAAGAAGGCCATTCACAGCTCTTCCCAAATGGAATTTTTGGAACAAGGGAAGGAAAAAAACAATCGTCAAGGTCGAAACCCTATGAAATTTGGAGCAAATGATTCGAAATGGTGGAATTCGCAAGAACTTAAATTCCAAAACTCAATCCGCCGATTCCAATTTGAGACCTCGATTGGAGGGTAGCTGCACATCAAAGGATCTGCCTACATTGGGGCCTCGCGTCGAGGGTAGAAATGGAACTCGAAATCTCCCGTGTGGGGGAGAGGAGGGTGGGTAGGTAGAATTCTGCTGCTTTGAATCTTGTCTCAGAACAAACATTGGAACATCCGTGAATGCTTTGACTTATTTTTCGAATAAAATGGGTGGGAAAAAACCTGTCTTAGAAGAAATGGCATAGCTTAGACTTCTTGTGAATGCCCAACTTAATGAATTCCGGCATCAAACTGACGATCTCTTTTATTTTGGCATGCATCGCATACGTGCGAATTGGTTTCTTTGTTTCTCTCTATATTTCCTTTGTTTTCATTCCATCCAAAATGTTGTTGGAAAAACAATTTTTGGACAATATAATGAATGTTTTCAATGCTATCTTCTGAAGCATTCTTCCGAAGATTCTGAAGTTTTGGATTCAAAAAGGTTTTTAAAAAAGGAGGCATCACGAATTTATTCTTAAATTAATGTAGCGCTAGTGAACTGTGAGAAAAGAAATAAATCAGCGCACAGTTTATGAAAAAAAATATTGTAAATAAAAAAAGTTACTTCCTGTTGTATATTAAAAATAATTACTTAAAAAGTAATTCGCGATTTTTATAGTTAAAAAGGAACCGACTTTTTTTAGAGATGAAATATTAATAAAAAATAAACAAAATGGCTTGACTAAAGATTCAAAGTAATTTTTAATTCAGTTATATTCTTGCCGAAGAACTGTACAAAAAATAAAAATGCTTGCATGTATATGATTATTTGGTACTTTTCATAAAAAAACTTTGCTTTAATTTTTTAAAAAAGAAATATGAAATGAAAAACTTGTCCGTCAAAAATTATTTAGATCTGTAATAGGATACGAGGCAATGATTTTTTTTTTTGCTTGGTCAGTAAAGGTTAAACAGTTATTTACGAAAAATGGTTTTTCACTAGCTTTTATTCCAATCTTTTTTAATTTTTTTATTTATAATATGTTCTCATTAAAAATAAACCAACAGGTGATCAATAATCGCGAAAAATTAATAGATTGCGCATAGAAAAAAAATTCAATTTAAAAATGCAAATTAGTCTTAAAATTTTGTGAAGCATCGTTTCTGCAGTTTTTGCTGACATCTAAAAAATCAGAGATATAATTTCCTCGTAAATATTCTAAGAAAATTAAATTTGTTTCTTTAAAATTTTTATTTTTGAAAAACGGGAGTGCGTTTTCGAGTAGATCTATCAACATATAAATGAATTTTAAGAAATTTCGCTACATGTTTGAATCCGTTGTTACGTAGGTTAAAATTACTTGTTACTGTATAGTTTTGTGAACTTGGAGAATATGCATTTGCTTTACACACGAGGCCCAAAATATTTCAAAACAAATGATTAAATTTTGACTCATTTACTTGTTTCTGCTATTATCAATTTCTCATCTGTTAAGTTTTCAGTTTTAACACATAAATGTTTCACGTAAACCTCAAAATGTGTCCATTTTGGTGAATTTTCGCAGTTTAGTTAGCAGCACACGATATTTGATGTGCGGACGGTCCCTCCAAATCCCCTTCGTTATCATCCTGTATTTTCCACCGCCCACTACTTCCCCGCGCCTCTTCCCCCCTACATGCGCTCGCCCATCCGATATCACGGCGAGAGAAGAGCTCTTCTGGCCCGAATGCGCGGTCGTCCTGCGCCTCAGCTAGTCCGTGGCGCCGGTCAATACCACCACCATCAAACGCGATTTCTGAAAGCATTTTCCATGTTCTCCAGCGACAGGAAAACCATGGACTAGGCCCTTGCTTCCTCCCACAGACTGCAAATCCAACGTCTGCTTGCGAAGAATTGATGCCAAACGATTTTTCGAATTCTTCTTGCTACCAGCACAATTCACAGTTTGACAGTTCGACTGGCTGCTAGCTAGCGACAGCGGGAAAAATATTCCACGCCGAATTTATTTTATAATTTTTTTTTCATTTTATTTATTCTTGTTCCACCAAACTGTGCTGATTTCATATTGTTCTGAAAGAGAATATTAATTATCCATCTTCACGTAACTGGATCGCGAAGAAATAATATTATTAAAAAGAAAGATTTGGTAAATATCGCTCGGATTCTGAATTTTAATTTTGTGCCGCGGGAAAAATATCGTCTACTGAAGCAGAATTGTTATACGAACACGAACACATTCGTCTCGCAGCAGTTTCAGAACGAATCAGATGTCTTCTATCTCGGAAATTGTTGTGAATGATTCATTTTCCGACGAACATGTAACTTAAAGAAAATCGTCTGCTACATTTTCAGCTCGAAAGGAAGGAAAGTAACTGTTCTACCGAACCAAGTGCTCGTTCAACGGACTATAGCTACCTGATGCTTGCTTGGTACGGTAAGTACCAAAAGAAAAATTCATATTCTTCATTGCTAGTATTTAATTTATTCAATTTTAAAATCCGATAAATTGCTTGATTTTCTGTAGCTTTATGTTTATTTCGTTTCAATTTCAACTAATTAAGATAATAACTGAAGAAAAGCTTAGAAAGTCGCATATGGAGAAATTAATTTTTAATTTCAATTATGATTGCCTGATTTTAAATTTGACAGCAGCTGTATTAATTTCGAAACTTCTAACGTTTATGACAGACAACAGGAAGAAAAGGAAATTTATCATTAAAGAATGGAAATGTTTTTAAAGAATTGATAGTAATAAACAGATATTCACAGATGGGAGAAAATGCCTTATATAATATAGAAATTTTTTTAAAGAAAGCTTTTACTAGGCAATGCAAGCGTTCTAAAAAATATGAGGCATGCAACTGCTTTAATTTAGTAAGATTTTCTGCCGTTTAAGAGGGTGGTTAACTGATGAAGTGAAATTTGAATGTTAAAAAAATTCTTAACTGTAAAAACAAAAATTAAGAGCATAAATTTTCATATTGTTTTTGCTATGTATTCATTCAAAAAAGCAATATTGTGTTCGTGTTTAATATATTCATTCTAAAAAATTGGAGGCAGTAATTTCCTTCGCACCATGTATTAGAATTCCTTGGATTTTGCAAAAACATGAGAATATACTACGTTGGTCACTGTGAATCATTTAAAAAATGTTTTATATAGTAACATTATTTCAAAAGAAAATAACTACTTAAATCGGTGTTAAAATTGTTTTCTTTTATAAGCAACATAAGAAAGAAAACTGTGGCCGGTACCTTGATTTGAAAAACATTAGCATATACTGCAATGGCAACAAGATATAACAATTAACACGCGCTTCAGTATAAGATACCTTATATAGATTTACAAAAGTGAATGGAAACAAATAATAGCATCTCTGAACATACTCGAAATTATATTTTGCATTATAACGAAACATATTATCATTATTTTATTTATGACGTTTTCAAGTGAGTGCATTCGCATTTCGAATTTTCAGTAACTATGAATATGCCATTCAGAAAATTAAAATGTAAATCCGTTGCGTCTTTTTTCGCATCATTCAGCAGTTGTTATATAAATATTTTTAGGTTTGTAAATAAAATTTGGAGAGTAAAAAAATACACAAGCTCCATGACATTCTGTCAAGTAAATGTAATTTTAATAAAAGAAAACATTGCATTCTGTGGCTTTACCTATGCATCTTTAATTCTATAAATATTTAATCCAAATATACATTTTCAGCAATGATATCTTGTTATTTTAGAATATGTTTTATAGTGCAAGCTGAAGGCTTGTGAGCTGAAAGTATATTCATGAAAATTAATAGTTGTTTAAAATTTCGGTAGTTTTACCTGACTGCATTAAATATATCTTTTAAAAGAAGCACATAACTATTTATATAGAAATCATGCATCAGTTTTGTAAATATTTGGAAAGCGGTGAACTAAAAAAATGATAATGAATAAGTAAATTCAAAGTATTTCATAATTCTTTTCACTTACAAGATTGTTAATGGAATACAATATGAATAAATGAGCTTTTCCAATCATCTGTTCACTTATTTTGATTACTTCTGAATTAACTCCCTAAATAAATGATAAAGTTTCACTTTATTTCTCTTGATAGTAATGATAATTTCAATCTGTCATTGAATCATATACCATAATTTTCAAATTTTGGCATATATATATATATATAAATTGACAATCACAAGTTCATGTTATTTTCCTGGCGAACAATCTATTCCGTTATTTTGAGTTAAGTTGAAACCATTGTTATAATTTCAGAATTACAATGAATTGTTGACTGAATGCTGTAAAATTTAAAAAAATCAGAGGAAACGTTTGCTATAAAATTAGTAATTTTTGTTCTGAATTGAGAAACTTTCGTTCCTTTTTTAATAACAGTGACTAAAGGGTTGATGTTTATTTTTTTATAAAAGAATTGCTATCTTGAATATATGCTATGGAATTATTGAAGATAGACTAATATTTCCTGGAAGATTTTTTTTTGCTTTTTTTAAATCTTTCAATTAAATTTATTTTTTATTTGTTTGTAAATAAAAAAGTACTTATATTTTAGTACTTCTTAATCTGCTATTTTATGATGGAATAAATGTAAATACCCTAATTTCTTAGAAACAAATTTTAAAACCACTAAATGATTTTTTTAAAAAACTCTAATGCGTATTCCTCCATGTTCCTCTTTAATTTTAAATCTAACATGCAATAATTGACGATTTAGCTATCTAATGATAATATTTTTGACATTAGAATGACTATCGCCATTGTTATATAAACGATAAATATATTCAAGATGGTTTGCTTCAAGCAAAGCTAATTTATAAAAACACATCCAAATTCAAAACTATAATTATTTGTTATGTGACAAATAAATACCATAATTTTGAAGAAAAATTTTCCAATGCTTATATTATGCAATTACGTTTCGCTGGAAAAAACTACCTATTCACTGTAGTATATTAGTAAAAATTTTGATTTATTAAAAAGGAAGTAATCAAAATAAACTTTCTAAAATATTTTCCTTAAAAACATTTTCACTGGCAAATTATTATACGAAGAACTTGAGGCTATTGTTGTTATACTACATTAAATAAACTTTGATAACGAAAGTAACTTTCAAATAATATTATACAGGTTTGCTTCATTATCATATAAAAAGTAAACTATTTAATGTTATTTGATATAAAGCAGCACAAGAATAAGGTAGTACTTAAACAAATATACCCAAGATTATTTTATTTCAAAGGTCTTACATATCGAGAATAATTTCTTTCAAACTAATGATATAAATGTCAGATTGTGTACAGATAGAGCAATTTATCTTTTATAAAACGTATGATTTATCATACTTTCCAAAATAAAATATAGCTATCTACTCACAATAAAATTATACAGTGAAACCGTTAATTTCAAAATAAATGTACGGTAACATTTAGTTGACTGTTCAAAACACTGTAATATACTGAAAAGGAAAAAAATAACTGTTCGTAGAAAATATAAACATGTCAAAGTAGTAATCTATCAACCGAAACGAATTTACACTAAAACCTTTGACACAATGTTAACAAAACTTACTCAGTAGTTATTTCGGCTTACTTCAAAAGGGTAAAAATAACAAAATAAAAAAACTATTGTGACTCAAATAAACTATGAGCGAATAATGTACTGGTGTATAATATGTCGAGATTTACTTAAAATAACATATTTCAGAACAGTAAAAATATATTCAACTACATATTTTTTAAACAGTTAATAAATATCTCCAAAATAGAATCGTTTACTGAAATTTTCTGTCAAATTTTGACTATTTATGTTCTTGCTTTTCTTTAATAGTATTTTGAATTATTTTTAAAATAAAATCGCATGAATGTGCTTGGAAAAAAGGTCCAAACATCTCTGAAATTGTGATATTATTTGTTTTAAAGTTGTAGCTATAAAATGTAATTATTAATTTTATTTTAATTTATATTTATCCTGATTTCATTACACAGATTGCTTATTTTATAGAATTTTATTCCCTTAAAAATTAGTTGCAGGACATTAAATTTTTTAAAGTGTTAATGATAATTGTAAGTAAGTAATAAAAAATGCTCTTATTCTGTTACAATAACAATTTATTGAAAATTTTAGTCTGAAATAATTTAATAATTACTTAATTAAAATAATATTTTGTTTAAAATTTAGTAATTAAAAATCCTGGTTAAATGCAAATAGAATTTCTGTTTCATAATAACATAATTATTTTAACTGGAATGTTAGCAAATAACTATAATGTTTTGAAAAACCTGAGAATAAAATTTAAAAAAAATATTTTAACAGCAGATTCACTTGAATATTTTAATGTAAAATAATCTCACTTCATCGAAATTGCAAAGAGCATAAATTTAATTTTAAATTAATCTATTTTTTTTATGTTACAAGGATGTCTTATCCTAAAGAGGGTAATTTTTTTCATAATTAAAAAGCATTCTTTTTTCATCCTTTTAATTTAAAATGTGTTTCAAGATCTCCTATTTGTCCCTATTAAATATGAAAGAAAATAATATTATAAATTGCTTAATTCTTAAGAAATATGGGCAAAAATTATCCTCTATTATTAATGAAACTAACAACTACTTTTATGTGATGACTTATTTCAGTTTTTTGCATTAATAGATTTTGGGTTTGCATATTTTTCATTGTTACAAATGTTCCAAACTTTTTGACTTTGTGTTTGCATAATGAAAAAAGTAAAATTACTCTGAAAAAAGTTAAAAGAATTAAAATTTTAATAATCCTTAAATTCCAAATAAATCTAAAAAATCGGACAGCATAATTCAAACAGTATATAAATATTTCTACAGTGAAAACTTTTGAAAGCGGATAATATATTTATCTGCATTAGCAATAAATTCTTTAAGTGTTCTAAAAAGAATTTGTTTCAGCAAACGATAATAAACATCACCAATCTAGTAATTGTAAAAACGCGTTTTCTACGAAATAGCAACAAGACTCAAACTGTTGCATGTAACAGATCAATATGTTTTCCCTCTTTTAAAACGATAATAATGCGAATATTTTTAGTTCCTGCCTGCAAGCAAACATAAACCGAGTCCTTCATAATTGATGCTAGAAGATGATTGTATCAACTGTCTAATTGCATTTTAATGATATGCAAAATTAATTACAGTAGCAGCTTTTAAAGTTATGAAGAAGTATGTGCTGAATCAGCAACCGCGTGTTTTATTTATTGAAATGTGCCAATCACTTTCGAGCTCTGAGTGCGCATGCGTAAAGGGAAAAGAAAACAGTCCACCAATGGAAAAGTCAAAGTATCCAAAATTACCCGAATTTCTTTTAAATAAAAAGGAAAAGTTTGAAAACTGTCTTTTATTTTCAAACCATAGATGGCGCTATAATTTGAAAGATAAATGTAGCATCTAGACGAATAAAGCTGATGAAGTGCAGCTAAGTTTGCTGTGCTATTAATAATAAAACTTTCCTGTTCGGATTTTGTTGGAGCTCTTGTTATGATGGTTGAATTTCACGATGTCTTGTGATACGAATTTTCCGTAATGTTTCGTCTTTAATTATAAAATAAGTTTAAAATATAACCGAAAATTATATTGTAGGTTTATTATAAACTTAGTTTGCTCTGTTGAAATTTATTTGGAAAGCAAATATTTTTATTTTTTATTTGAATTAACCGTTTGTGTCCTGTTTATTATTTCGGAAAATGGAGTAATTCATTAAAATATTTGGATGAGCCGTGATTAGTCAGTAAAATTTAGCTTTGATTTAAACACTGTTGTTTGGAAAACGTGTTAAACTATCAGAGAGTTATGAAATCGAAATAATACTGAGCAATGCGTTTGCATATCGTAAAAAATGTAAGTGATGTAACATTTCGGTTACATATAAAGCACCGTAACCGAAAGAGGTAGCAGGCAATTATAAGTGAAGTCGTATTGAATAATTGAAATTTTAAAGAAATAAAAACGATATTCTTGGTGAAGAAGCTGGTCGCCAAAGACGTCTAATATTGAATAAAGCACAGCACTTACGATATGTTTTATGGTGAATTAGGATTTTTAGTGCTTACTGCAAGGATGACTGAGTGTTCACATCATATTCGGAAAGAATTTTTTTTGGAGGAATCGATTCTTCAAAAGTTGCCACCACCTTGACTTAGGTTTCTGAAAGAGCAGTTTACTTTGAACTTGTACGTCTTTCAGTACGAAGGGCACTCTTGGGGCTATATTTAAAGAACTTCTCTTTACTTTTTTTCCTGAGTGTGTGTGTTTAACTTTTTCGCAGACGGTTTTTGCCGCAGTTTGTTCTGTAGCCACTCACACTCTGCTGCGCATGCGTCATTACTCACGTGTAGGTGTACACAAACCACTGTTTGTGCTCGGAAAAGAACAAGAGATAGCTAAGAGAGAAAAGGGAAGGAAGAAGGGCTGGTGGAGAAGAAAGGGAAGAAAAAAAAATCGAAGAATAAATGTTCCAAGCCTTCATCCTCATCCTCTCTGGGTATGGTCGCCCCCCTCCCTCTTCGTCCGACGTCGTCGCCACCTCTCTCCCCCCTTTCTGCCCCCTTCCAATCCTGCTCTTATTTTCATTTCGCCCTGAGACGTCTCTAGCGCGATAAGTCTTGAAGATCCTTTTTTTATTTTTTTGTTCCTTATTCCTCTTCTTCTAACCTACTATGTTTTTTTTTCCTGTTTCTCTCTCTCTCTCTCCTTTTTCTCCCGTTTCCTCTTCCAGGAAAAAAAAGGAAAAAAATCTATCCCTAGAAGGATCCTTTTCTTCCTGCAGCAGCATCCCTGGATCTTCTTCTCTTCTTCGTCTTTCGTTCGGTCCTGGCTGGCACTGTTCTTCTCCACCCCTGCCCCCCTTCTTCCCCGCCCCGGGGTCCACGAAGGAACGGACGTCTCAAACTCCGACCACCCCCTGTCTCCACACTCCCCCTGCCGGTCGTTGTGTGTGGTGGTTGTCCCCTGCGTGGCATCCGCATCTGACGGATGCTGTGAGAGGAAGGAGGGGCAGGGGAGGGGATGGTGGAATGGGATGCGGAGGAGCAAGAGAGACGAAGGATGGGGATGGAGAGAATGAAGAAGAAGAGGATGAAAGAGTGAGTGAAAGAGAGAGAGAGAGATGTTACTGGGGCCCCCATCCTTTTGCATGCGATTCTGCCGTGTTGCAGCTCGAGGCTTAAAATGCCCGGGGATCGTACAACTATCTTGACTAGTGCTAACTACAGGCCCCACCAAACGATTTTTTGGTAGGGAGCAGGAAGGTGGGATTTGTCCGTCATAACTGCCCACTGGAGAGAATGACATATACGACAAACTCTTGCGCATAGTGTGACCCAAAATGATTGTCATGATTTATATCGCTTCTAATTTTGTTAGTGATACACTTTCAAGCAACATTTTATATGCAATACAGTAGAACCCCTCTAATCCGAAATTCCGGTTAATCCGAACCGATTTTATTTTCGAAAATTATATGTAATTGAAAAGATTACCTGAAAACATTTAAATTTACATACTAAAGACAAAAAAAGTACTTTTTCAGCATGTATAATTTTGTACACAGTGAAGAAACTAATGCAATTCGCCGTAAGATAAGGTCACTTCATATAGGAGCACATCCATTATTCTAATGAAAAGGGGAGACATATTATCTATCTATCTATCTTTCTATTCTTTTGAATAAAAGAATTCAAGAGATAGTAGTAATGAGTACTTATAATTTACATTTTTAGCACACATTTTTTCTTTTCTATTTTTATCGGAATTGGGGTAATCCGAATTTTTTGTAATCCGAACAGGCACCGGTCCCAATTAGTTCGGATTAGCGGGATTCTATTGTACTTATAAGTTAATATATTTGAGTTGAATTGTATAAGTTAATATATTTGAGTTGAAATGTATAAGTTAATATATTTGAGTTGAATTGTATAAGTTAATATATTTGAGTTGAAATGTATAAGTCATTCAATGTGATATGCTTGTGATTATTCTGAGACACTCAGTATGAGTCAAAGTAAAACGTCTAGCCTGTGGTATACATTCCTCGCCCAAGATTTTATCAACTTCACGTCAAGAGGCTGTTTTCCATAATGTATTCGAAACTTCCTCTGCACCGTTTTCGTTGATTTTGTCTCAGAAAACACTGCCTCTTTTCTTGTTTTAAAGCCATGTTTTCTGATTAAGAAACAGCAACGCCACTAGTGATGAACTTGCATATTAATTTTGCATAGTTTGAAGAATTTGATAATTGATATAACAAAGTATCTGCAAAAAAAAAAAAATTAAAATTTGCTCAATTGCTAGAGAGTAAGAACGGGGTAAACATTTTTTTTATTTTAAGTATTCAATGCAACGGCAACTGCTTTCTAAATACAGGTTTCACCA
Organism: Araneus ventricosus; assembly: GCA_013235015.1. Classification (NCBI taxonomy): domain Eukaryota; kingdom Metazoa; phylum Arthropoda; class Arachnida; order Araneae; family Araneidae; genus Araneus; species Araneus ventricosus. The sequence continues at coordinate 17,274 of BGPR01003535.1, forward strand.
AACGATTTTTTGGGACGGTCGTCGAAGAAATGGGACTTGTTTGCTGAAACTGTCAGTTGGCGAATATGGTGTCAAAAGTGAGTTTATAATGTTTTACGTACTGTTCAGCAACGGATTCCGAGACTACCACCTTTGGACGATTTTACACCGGAAAGGTGTGCCAGGCAATGAGTCATATGAGCGCATTTCCGGAGTTCTTTGTTAGATCACGCTCAGTAAAATGTAAACATCACCCTTCCATTCTTCATTTCCCCCCTATTTTGATGAAAAATAACTCCGCCCGGCGCATGCGCAAAAGCGCGGAGGGTTTCCGAATCCATTGCCAAACAATAGTTTATTTAAAGTCAACGCATTTTCTGAGCTTAAGTCCAGGGCACTATATTATTGGGGGACGTGGCGTCCAGTCGGCACTAAGAGCTGAAAACCGGAGAGCGCCCAAACACACCCGGGATATATTATCATTTTCCAATTCATACTAATGGTAGCGCTAGTCTACTCAAAACGAAAACTAATAATTTTCATAGTATTTATGATGCTCAACTGCAGTTATTGACTATAAGAGAGATACACAGGGTATCCGAGAATTGTTGGATACATTTCAAAAATTAATTTAAAAAAAACTAATAATGTTACGATTATATTTTTTTTAGAGAGAGAAAATGAAAAAGTTTTTTTCGGATCGGTGGCGTACCATTACGACGGTCTAAATTTGCTATAGCGAGAGATTTCTATCCTCAATGGTAACATATCAGCAGAAGCCGATGCGCGTTTCCTTTTTTAGTTTTTCTTGAATATCTCGGAAAAATATTCTGCTTTCGAATTACAATTGATTTAACAAATTAAAGAGCGAAAAATTCCCTACAAATACACGCTTTTATTTTTCTTCTAGCTTTAATATTTGATAATGGCTCTCAAAAAGGGGAGATTTCCAGTAATTTACAACCACCGTAACGGCGCGTTACCTATCTAAAAAAACTTTTTAAAATGCGCTTTCGTTTAAAAAATACCGTAGTTTGTAACGCTGTATTTTTTTTTTTGTTATTAATTTTTGATATGTATCCAACAGCCCCAATTCGGACTTTTATTATTTACAGAATATGTGTAGTAAAAGTGTTTTTGTGAAGGCAATTTCTTGATAGGCTAACTTTCTTCATTTGTATCTTGTTAAAGCTTTGAAAGGGTTTTTTTGTATTATATAATTATATGTATTTAAATATAAGGACAATTCAGGATATTTCATTCAATTCGAATGAATACCGGGGGAACAGAGCAAGAACCTGGACTGTCCCTGCGCTTTTGGGGCGTTTGGTCATTTCTGTTTATTGGTCTTTTAAGTTTCGAGTACTCATTGTCTCTGCTATTGTCACCACTTTCTACTACAGCAGAGGTTTCCAACATGTAGTACGTGTTCCCTGGGGGTTCGCGTACCACAGGACCACTTGGGGTTTCGCGAAATCAAAGTTGTTAATGGCGGAAACAAGAAAACATAAGGGATTTAAAAATTTAGATAATTTTGCTTCTCCAAGTGAATACTTGCTGTTTATAACTAACCACTTGAATAGTTGATTATTACGGAATGTAATTTTCATCTATCCGTATAGGTTAATGCGAATTTATTACAATACTGGTTTCATTTGGTGTTGAACTAATTCTATTGTAAAAATGCAATAAAATGTCGAATAAAAAATAAGTTCTGCAAATGTTATTAATTCGAATCATTTCAGTTTTAAGCTATCTTATGCTAACCTTAACAATTTTGGTTGCTTACATTACGAATGGGGATTGATAGTTTTTCTTAGAATTAATCAGGCGGGAAGTTTCTTTAGTTTGTGATTAAAGTGGAGACATTTTGATTCTCTCCAGGGCTAGGGTAAGTTTGATTTTTTCCTTCTTTTACTGATATTTTTATGAAGGCATTTCCTGCCCGATGGCTAATATTTTTTAAATCAATCTTGTTAGCGGCATTATGTTTGTTCTTTTTTAAAAGATTCTTTTGTTCGTTACTTGTCTTCTTCGTCTTTGATTGGGAAATTTTTGTCTATGAGAAGGTTTTTTAGACGAAAGTCAAGCTTCTTACAGAAAAAAAATTCCCATATAATTTGAATCCATATCGAATATAGTCTATAGCCCTTGAAAAAGTGGACTAGAATGGATTCCTTGTTTGTTTAATTCTATTCTCTCGGAGTTTTTTACTTTTTTTGAATAATTTTTGACTTCCTTTGTTTTTCGTATGTAGCGGCATATCGCGCTCTGCTTAAACATTGTTTAAATTTTGTAATGTAAGTTTAAATTTATTTTTTAAATTTGTTTTAGTTCCTAATTTAATTTTATTTAATTATCTTTATGCTCTACAGAAAATATAACATTTATACACTACCATGGCAGTGTTAGTACAAAATGGGAAAAACTTGGAACTGGTTCACTTTGACTCAAAACCCTTCATATGATTCTTATAAATAAATGGGATTAAAAAAAAATTGATACATAATTTTAACAGAAGATGCGTCTTACATACGAACCAATTGATTGAGACGTTACTGAAATTGCGAAAAAATTAAAGTGAGATTTAATTTCCAGCATTTCGGTCGTGTAACCTCTATTAATAATACTGCCATGTTAATGAAACTGTAATGTTGAAAAAGACTGTAACTCAAAAGAAGTACACTCTACACTGCATAAAATTCTCAAAAGCGATAAAGGTTGAATTGTTCAGAAAGTAAAAATGCAGTAGAATTTTTCCTCTGAATGAAAACTATTGTAGTTGCTTTGCCTTTACTTTATCAGAATTTCAATTTTCCACTCGAAACAAATCCGCTTTCTCTAATCACCGTGTAGACAACTTTACTCCCGTCTCCTATTAAATCACCTCATATGTCACATTGATTATTAATGAAGGAAGACAAAAATAGGTAATCCCTGCGGGTGGTTTAATGAGATCATAGATTTTATAGAAGGGAGGAAAAGACTGAAAGTGCTTCACTTAGTTTCTCACTTATGATCCGTATTTCAAAATTATTTTTTGAGATTTAGTCCACCATATTCTTCTGCTTAACAAGTTTTATTGTTTGTACACGCGTAACATATATTTATGTTTCAAGGATATTATACATATTATTTATTTAGTAATCGTAATATATTAATTTAGAAACAAAATTATTTAAAAAATAAATAACACTTAATTTTTACTTATACAATAAATAATTTTTCACAAAGCAAAACAATTTGTATCAATGTTACAACGATAAAACAATGCACAATGACAGCTAAAATAGAATATACATTTTTCTCCTTGCAACCCTTTGGGACTTGAAGTACAAGAAAATACTGATTTGGCCAACCGTTAACCATACTATGAATGAGAAGATTTGCGAAATGAACCTTCAGACGATATCCTATGTATCTGGACCGGCACTGCTGTTATGTACAGTTTCGAATAACCGTCACCGCCGAAACCAGGGCTGTCACGGATAACCAAATAGACGAATAACAGAAATCTCTTAATTACAGTAACAGTTATAATTAACAAAATTTTAACAAAGATATTAACCATAAATTAATTAGTCATAAATTACGCATATACAGCTATTTCTAATATAATACCGAAACAATTAATATAAATATAAAACGAAAGTAAAAAAAGAAAGAGTATAGATAAGAAACAAAAGATTTAAACAATAACGATAACAATACACCTTTTTGCGTGCTCAACGCAACAGCATCAACAGAAAATTACAACAATTAATATTAAAAAAAAACCTAAAATATAATTTTGAATGTAAAAGAAAAATATTCAAATTGGAAGGAATGATTCAGAACTTGAATGACGAACTTTCTCGAAGACCACTCGCCATTGAAGTTCTAAAAATGGACAAAATTTTCTGTCAAGGGCAGTGGCGAATCTAGGATTCGGGTCTGGGGGGGGGGGCTGAGGTCATAAAAACTTTGTATCGTCGTGATGAATGTCAAACCTCAAAGCTAAAGTAAGCCAAAACACTTTAACTTTACAGACTTGACTCACCTGACAATAAGAGTCATAAAAAACAATACAATACTTTCGATAATTTAATAAAAATTACAATGAAATAACTAATCAAAAAGTGTCTTCGACCGCGTCAAAGCAACAAATACGAGTAGAATGACTACAAAATTAGGAAAATTTTCTACCCTGTCAAGCCAGAAAGTATTGTTGAAATGTTTTTATTATTTTTTAAGAAGAGGGAAATTTAAAAAAAAAAACAGTTGTAATGATGTTAAATAAAATCAAGAATTCTGGCTTGGCTGTGGGGGGGCTGTAGCCCGATAGCCCCCCCCCTGGATTCGCCACTGGTCAAAGGTAAGATTATAAATCAAAAATATACCCTTTGTGGCCTGAATTTTGTCCGACCTCAATACAAGAAACATTGTGAAGAAATCAAGAGGCAAAAAATCCTTAATAAAAATCCAAAAGATACTAGAGTGTGTAAAATAAATTTACCCTCTCCTACCTTTAATAACAGTAACATGATTTCACTGCCACCTTGGGACGAAAATGAAAATGAAATCATTTAAAAGTGAACAATACACGCTGTATTTAATTTTACATGTGTGTGGTAAAACTATAAACCTGCGTTGCTTTTTGCATTTTAGACAATGGCGGATAACCAGGGGTGGCGCCAGAGGGGGGGTACAGGGCCCCCCGTCGGGGAAAAATTTTGTATCCCGTCTAGGAAAATTTTTGTACGGGGTATTCAACTTTAGTTGATAAATAATAATCTGGCGAAAATTTGAGACCAAGTTCATTACACTTGTCCACCCGTACAGCAGGTCGTGCCCCCTGTCGGGCAAATTCTAACGCCATTCCTGCGGATAACAGAAACTGACGGTTAACCCTCTGATTCCTAAGACCGTTGGAATATAGGGACCTCAAAATACGAGAACGCCCGAGTTCCTCTTTCAAAGATAAGGGAAATTCACATCCCCCCTCAAAAACCACAATGACAACTGGCACTGCCTGAATTCTAAGAAAACCCTCCTTTTCCACAACCCATCTGGACGAGTCAGTCTAACGAAGAAAGCGCGCTCTACGAGTTAGAAATCAATCACACTTAACGAAAGGGGGTGGAAATTTCGCAGTGATATTCGGACTTTTCGGACGACCATCGTCGTTTCCTTGAAGAGACGTTTGAGACATTTCCGTTTTGATAGAGTTAATTGAAGTTTCACTGTATGTAACACACGATGTCACGAATTTCTATCCAAATCTGTGACACGAACGGAACACCTGTTGGCTCAATTTCGATGTACTGAAAGGAAAGAGGAGCCTCTAATAAACATCTGCTAACAGCTACCATTGTTAACAAAAAAAAGGCTTGCCGAACAATTTTGTTGAGGGAAATTGTTTCGATCTCTACTTCCAATATAGTGTTCCGAAACTTGTGGTACACATACTCCCTAAATGTCGTTCTACAATGTTCAAGGGTCAGCAAAAATTCAGCAATTCTGGCGAGAAAACAATTATAAGAAGAATAATGAAAATTGTTAGCTATGGAGTAATAAATATTTCGTTTGACTCGCAGGTGGTTATTTAAAAAAAATTAGATAGCTATTTTAACTTGTATTTGTCGAGTAATTTCTGCAAATATTACATTTTGGTATTTATCTATCGATGTTTTATTATTTTATCCTATTGGTCTTGTAAAATCGCTTCCGTTAAAATCAATCCTTACAAGTATTTAGCAAGTAATTTTACTAGTTGTTTTACATTATAATGTATCGGTGTTATCGATCACCATCTGAAAAAAGCATCGAGCCTCAAAGACACAGAAGGAGTTGGCAGTTTAATTTAAAGTAACGTAGTTTTACTGTCTAAATCTGGTTTTTCCAAATTTTACTTTGTTCTTTTTTTTCTAATTTGAAGGAAAAAGGAATCGGATAACTAAAGTTAGAAGGAGGGTGTATTCATTCAGGGCCAGATTTCTCATAGGGCCAACCTAGGTCATGGCCTAGGCCTCAGCCGTCAGGGAACGCATATAAAGAAGAAATAACAACCAAATATTTACAAACTTTTCAGTATTATTTTGAGAAGTCCATACATAATGATATTTTTAAAATTTAGATTCATTTCATTAAATATATTGAACGATACATTTTTTCGTTTTCTGTGGAACTGACTGTCTCTTTTCGATCGATTAATAATATCCGATGTTTTTTTCACTTGAATGACCCTTCGAGCTTATTCACGGGCAAAAGCGCGAACGAAGAAGTTGTAGTGGGTATTTCAGACGATTTTAATAAATTCGATGCAGTATTTTTAAAAGTGTTAATGTTGCGTTATAATTTATAATAAGCGTAGTATAATTTTGAATTAAAAATTTAATGTGGTTCGAAGATTATAAAGATTGTATTAAGAGATTATATGTTTCAAAGACAAAGAATTGTATATTAAATTGAAGATTCTGTATTAACTTTTATGATGGGGGGACACAGAATGTGCTTTGGTTTCTCCGCGAGTGCACGGATATGACTTGCTGCCGGATAAGTAAGCAGGAAATCGCTTCCCGTGTGAGTATAGTAATGGTGGGGCTTGGGTCCCTCCACTAGTGATAGTACGTACCTCCTTCGGTAGGGGTCGGGCCGTGGCCCGGTGATGGGCTACTGAGACTCCGGCCTCAATATTGGAAGCTATTGCAGCGGCTGTCATTCAGTTACCCGAATGCTTTGGCAGGACGGGTAATCCAGTTTTCTGGTTTGCTTTGGTCTAGGCAGGGCCAGATTTCCATAGGGCCAACCTAGACCTTGGCCTAGGGTGCAACAATCAGGGGGTGCAAATTTAAAAGAAATTACAATAACATATTTAAAAACTTCAATATTATTTTGAAAAGACCATATAAAATATTGTTTTTTAAACACGTCCATGCACATTGAATAAACTGGCGGCACATTTACGTTGCCTATCTCTATAATTGGTGAATGCACCCAAGGGGAGGAGCACAGAATTAAGTGCTTTGGCTTAGGGCGTAGAAATGTATATATCCGGCCATGGGCCTAGGGCGTAGAAATGTGTAAATCCGGCCCTGGTCCTAGGGCGTAGAAATGTGTAAATCCGGCCCTGGGCCTAGGGTGTAGAAATGTGTAAATCCGGCTCTGGGCCTAGGGCGTAGGAATGTGTAAATCCGGCTTGTACTCAAGAAAGTCAGCACTTTTGGCACACCTCTGTATATTCCTTTTAATGCCACAGATTAGGCAAGCCGAATAGCCAGAGCGTGGCTGAGTTTGAAAAAAATTTGTCCTCTGCCAACCCTCGTGCAGGGCGTGGTCATCTCCATTAACGCGCCTCACCCCCACACCTCTCTCGCCTTTTCTTTTTCGTCCTTTCTGATTTTATCTACGCTTCACCTGACAATTTCCGCTTTCTAATTAATATTAATTGCTTTTATGGTTGCTGGCTTGTGTCTAGAGGACTGAAGATACTCACTCTGTGTTTTGTTAGGAATTTGGACCTCAGGTCCCATAAAAGTCCGTTTTTTATACAGAAAAAAAGTATCTATCAGAGAATGTATATTAGTGTTGAAATTTAAGAGATATGTGTTGCCTGCACTGGTTAATATTGTTTTGAAAATAATTACGGTGAAAAGTTCGTTAATGAGTTCAGGCCAGTCTCATTATCCGGGTATCGATTTAGCAAAGCGGCAAAAAGCGTGTCACTTTCACGAAAAGTTAAACAAGAAGAGATCGAAACGTTTACCGTATAATTTAAACAGAGGTTCATAAAGTATGGCTCACGCCCTCGAATACGTGGATTTTATCAGAATACGTTTTTGTGCGATTCTTCAATATCAACAGGCAAAAGAAGTTGGAAAAATTCATTTATACTGAATGAAACATTTTCATCCAATTTTCCAAATATATTTCTGTAACTTTTTTTAAACTTAAATACGTCATCGTTTGCAAGTAATAGGAACACCGTACGAAGAAAGGAACGATCGAGATGGATTATGGGCACGCGCACTGCAAAAGACTTGAGAGGGAATTATTTATTTATAACTTATGGGGAGAAACAATCATTAATTTGTGAAGAATTTGTTGAAAAGGTATATGCAATTTATTATTATTTATGTCGAGAATTATTCTGTATTTTTAGGAATAATATTGTTTTTAAGTACGAGATGATTTAAGAATTAGAATTTACGTAATTACGTATCAGTTTCATATCGGCATACATTTTTGTGTTGAAAAACAGTGGCACAAAAAAAAACCCGATTATTATTATCACGGTGATTTCTATGAGAAATGTTCGCAAAATTCAAATATTAAATGATAATAGAAAAAGCCATTGTTTAGATAAATGAATGAAATTCTAATGTAAATCCGTTTGCAAATACTTGCTGTAAAATTGTCACGGAACTACTCAAAAGATTGCGTATTGAAAAGTGCAGAAAAACAGCTTTTGCGAAATAATATTTGCAGTTCTTTCGGTTATTTTTTAAATGAAAAAATAATAAATAAAATAAAAATGATTGCAATATACTAGACAAAAAAAAATGTAGCATTTAATGACATAAAAGCCGGAAACCGATAATGTAAGATGGTTTTGAGTACGAACTACCATAATTAGTCATGTTTATAGCAAAGTTTCTTAAGCGTTTTCTAATCGCAACTCCATTTCGAGTAGGAAAAAAAATTTCCCGATTACATTTTCATGTAAAAAAATTTAGCTACAACTCTAAGTTGAAAAATTAAAGAATAATAATTTTTTAAACTTATCTAAAAGGAAATTAAATTAAAAATATTTATTTATCAAATTTTGATAAAATCTATTAAATACAGATGGATTTTTAACAACTGGCTGTGTTTATATACATTGAATTATATGACAAAAGAAAGCTGTTTGACAGTTTTAGCAATCCCAGAATTTCATACCCGACCCCATATGGGATCGCAAATCTCAGTTTAAGAAGCCCTCGTGTATAATTGGCATTGTGTGCTTCAATTGTTTGCAACAATATTTTAACGAAATAAACTCTGCATTTGTGAATGACAATCAGTATAGTACTATAACTGGGAATAATGTGCTACATTACTCCTTATTGCTTTGTTATTATCTGTACAAAACAACGAATAACTCCAAATCAAACAATCATTTCGTTCCAAATCACAAAATAAACGTCACGCCGCCGTTTACAAAGGCAAGAAGCGACAGGTATCCATCTGCCAAACGATTATTCAATTCATCATGACTTCAACTACTGACTACGGCGCATGTTTTTATAGGTCATAAAAGACCCATAAATCTGAAATCCAATACGTGACTTTACGGATGTTTGAACCCGTCACTAACGAAACGAAAAGCAGGAACCTCCCTTTCTCCTCCCCCCTTTCACGTATTCCATTCCCTTCCCTCCCCCTCTCTTTTCCCCTCCATCCCTTCCTTTGCATTTAAGAATCGTTAAAAATTTATCTCTAACATTAAAGAGATAGACGTGAAGATGCTATTCATGTCAGTTGAGCCCCCCCTTTTTAACAACGAATTAATGTTTACTTTTTTCTTTCTTTCTTTTTTTTATATCTCTGAGAAAGAAAATCGTATTATTTACAGTACTTTTACTTGAGTGGCAATTTAGAATTGTCATAGCAGTCGTCTTACTGGGCATTGTTAGGTAGGAGAAAAAAAAAATCCACCTGTCACTGTAATTTAGTTGATGCGTTTAAAGTCTTGTTGATATTTTTGCAGATCGTTTGCATGTTTTTGCGTGATATTTAAATAAGGCTGATTCAAAAATATCGGATTGTAAAATGGGATGGATATTTTTGTTGCCATTTCCTGAAATAAAAATGTGTGGTTTTAATGCAAGTACTACTTCGTTTTTTAACATAAGTAAATTTTTATTTGTTTTTCATTTCACTTTTAACTCGTCTTTGAATGGTGACTATTATTTAATTTACATGTTTTAATCATTGTTAGGATTTCAACTTCAAGCTAGCTTTCCTAAAAAATAATTATTATAGAAAAGTTTTAAAATCACGCTTTTATTATTGTATTAAAAAGAAGAATGAATTTTTTTTATCAAAAAAAAAATCGTAGAAATTCTCTAGGCAAATTGTAATTTTATGCACATTTCTATACTTATAAAAGGTAATGTTTGCGTGTGTGTGTGCGCGCGCGCGATGTCCAGACGAATCTATCGCACTTACAGCCATGAAATTTGGCACACAGATAGTCGTAATGGTGACTCAATGCACCTCGAATCCGAAATTTTAAAATTTAATCTAGAAAATTGTTTATTTAGTGTTTTGTGTTGTTTTGGCTCATTTTTGGCACGTTTATGGCTGTAATATCTTTTATAACGATCGCTGAAAAGCAATCAATGCGCCATCGGATAGAACAAACAATTTTCGTTCTAATTAAGTTTGTTTTGAGCTTCAAATGTAATTTACTGAATTTTGAGAAATTTTTAGAAAATAGTCAATTTTGCCATCGAAATTTTATTTTTGTTTTTAAATTTGCTGCATCCGACTCTCTAATAAAACTATTATTTTCATTTTTTTTCAGCTTATAACTGGAACGGTTCTGTCGGATTTAAAACAAGAACGGTTAAAATAGCTTTTTCCGTTTTTTTTATTAATTTTTTCCTGGTCAGTTGAAAGTTATTTTTCTCTAGAGAGCATACTCCCGCGGAAGTTTCTCCGTAACCTTCCGAACATGCATTGTTGCAATTTCATTGGCTGACGGTGCAGAGCGCAGGTTACGTCATAACCTTCAACTGAATGACTTCCATTATTATTTTCGGCAGTGTCTTAACGTGTTTATGTCTCGCATATTTTACTTGCTGTATAATAATCATTTTCACGTTGCAATTTTTTAATATTGTTTCGGATTAACGTACTCTGCATTGTTTTTTCTGCAGTTGAAATGTCATTATCGCGAAGAAAAATAAGCGGGAAAATCAATAATGTGTATCTTTTGTTTTGTTTTCAGAACTTTTTCATGCCATTGTGGGCGGTTTTTTTTATTATTATTTTGTTGAAGTTCTGATTCCACGGGCAACGCCGTGCGAGTACTACTAATAGATTATATTTTAATTTTTCTATAATGAATGGTTAGGAATTTCTTTTTTTACGATGTTAATTGTGGATTAATTTCTTTATAATATTGTTTTCAGTGGCTCATATATTGAAGATTTTGTTTTGAATTTCACATTTTTGATGAAAAAAAAAAAACGTTTTCTACGTTACTACACTAATAAAATCATGTTTTAAAAAATGTTATTATTTTCTACTTTTTAGTCTTGGATATATTTGAATTATTTATTATTACAAATATTATGGAATCTTGATATCATTTTTTTCTGAAATTCATTGCAAGTTGATCTTTAGTAAGGAATTAAAATTTAATTAAAAATAATCGATAAAAATAAATAAGTTCTAAAAATATTAAAATATTGTATTGACATCAGGAAACCACACATTTGCACAAAATTTCTCTTCTGAAAACTCTGGTACATTAAGACTTGAATGAGAAATATTATTATGGAATTTCAACTGTGCAAACATGAAACTAGTTAAATAAAAGCATATAATAGAGTAGAGTTGCCGAATTTGGTTCTTCGCCTAGATTGGACCGGAGTGGTAACTTCAATTCTATTAAATATTTAGGCTGTTAAATTGGCAACTTGTGTTGCAACGATGTAAATGTGATTTCTGGAATCATTTTTAGAGAAAGCGCTACATGGCTGCAGTAAGAGAAAAAAATCTTTACGTTTAGATACCATCAATTAAATATCTTAACATTTATTAATATTTTTAAAAATATTAATTAGTACCGAGTACTAAGAGAAAGAGTAGTATTGGAGTAATAGTATCGACACTGTGTTTTAAAGTAAGTAGCAAAATATCCTATTATAACCTCAGAGAGGAAGCTTGTTTGCCTATAAATTACTACAATAATTTTATTAAAATAGTTTAAAGATAAGGGTAGAGGAATTGTTGTTGTTGTCCAAAGGTTTCTCAGATTGAACCACATGTAGTTGACCGAATGGGACTGCTTAAATCAATGGGGCTTTTATCTTATAGCCCAGAAAGCAGTTATAATTATGGGTGGGGCGATTGGGTGGCAAAAGTGGGGGCAAAATATTTATAGACACCTAAAAGTTCCCCGGAGTATAGAGGGTAGACAACAAAATTTAAAAATTTAGTTACAAAATTAGCTAGCTTTCCTGGACACTATTGTCTTTTTTTATAATTCCTAGTTTTAAGAGCTAAAATGAAATAAAAATTAAATTTTTTCCGCAAAAAATGGGGGGGAGACTGCCCCCCCGAATCGCCGCCATTGATAATTATTAATAGTCCTCATAAATTGGTAGTTGAGCAAACCAAAATAAATAAAATAAAAGAACATTAAAGATATCAAGTGTTGATTCAAAAAGAAGAAAAATTAAGGTTACGTGGTTTTGAATCATATATGAGGTATTTAAGGAAGAAGAAGACATGATAAAGTGTCATACTTGGATTCATACATTGTGCGCTTGTCTGTCTTTGAGACTCAAAAAATACTTTTGCCCTAATTTTTCTAAACTGGAGTGCTTTTCTCCCGCTGTAAATCAACTTTTATCTTATGTTAGTGATAACATTCGAAAATGCAAAAATCCAGAAATAGTTAGGATAAAGATATTATTGTTAACACAGTTCGTACCGGTCACGAAAAAGTAAGTCTTTTTCTTTGTATGTAAACGGCAGATACAGTGCAGAATGTTATGGCCGTAATGTTTACTTTGCGAAATCATTTGTTTTCCCATAAAAGTAACAATTCAAGATTTATATTAAATTCATTCCAATTAACTATTTAATATATCGATTTGAAACATAGCCTATTATTTGGCCCGATTGTTATAAAATGCGTCTACTAAAGTCAGAGAAAATAAGTTGATTAGTTTATACCGTCGTATAGATTATACTATTTATAGTTTAATTTCTTTTAATTTCATTTGTTTCTACTATGCTATGTAAAATGTTATTATTACAATATCCATAAAGCTACTAAATTTATCCCCCCCCCATAAAATTAGGGATAAGTCTCATAAGATGAAAATATTCCAACACTAACCAACTTATCGCTTAAGAAAATCGTCCGCTATTTAATCTGCGTTTTAATTCCTTACCAAACGATTTTTTTTTCGAATGCGATTGCATCTTATTTGGAACGGATAATTGGATCAAACACTATAAACACTTTGGGTAATTATTCCACGGAGAAAATCCGAAAACATTAGTGAGTTATCCTTCCCCTCAGTATTAAATTTACAAAATAAAAATAAAAAAAGGAAAAATCTGAAAGAAGCGACGAATTCTAAAATTGAATTTCGTCTGCAGCGCCTACTTAACTTGAGTAAAGGATCTGGCAACGAGGTTTTAAGTGTTAATGAGATCGTCTGAGACGCAGTTTCTTAAGTAATTTTCGCGCACATCCCTCTTTTCATTCAGTCTCGTTCCCATTCTCGTTTGCAGTGCCGACCGACCCCTTGCCCTACCCCCTATCCTCTGAGCAATTTGTCTGTCTCCGTTTTCTAGGACAATTTTTATCTTCCTTCAGATGTATCAATAAAACTCTTTCCGGTCATAGTTAAAGGATAAAAGTGTTTCAAATGTACCTGATATGGGGTAAAGAATAGGCAATTGCGCAATGGTGAAAAAAGCTTTTATAGTGGTATTTATTTAATTATTTCAGCTAAATGGTTCCAAATTAATTTAAACCTATTTCGCCGAATTTTTTTCATGAAAAGAAAAACTTAGTCTGACGAGAAATCAACACGTACCATCCATACGCACAACACATAAACCTTTTTACATAGAACTTTTTGGATAGAATATTTAGAAAGAAAGATGAAGGCACTAAAAATTATCAGCGATTATAAAAATAAATAAAATCACCTGCACTTAAAGCTGATTTTGTCTTTTAAATAGAATGCACGAAAAAGCTTAAAATATCCAGTTAAAATTTTTCATAAAAAGATTTTTAGTACATTAGGACCCATAGATTAAATAATTGACAGGGAAAAAACCCCACGATATTCAATAAAAGCATATCTAGTATCCTAACGTAGAAAATAAATTGTATTATTACGCTTTATTGATTTCCATTTGCATAGAAATAGTACGGCGAGTACTTTCATTAACTGTTATTCATAAATTCTTCAATTTTTATCTTTCACTCACCTATTTTCTACCCTATTCACATTCGATGCTCAGTTTTTCATTTAATTGTGATTCCTTTTGATACTTCTTTTATAATCAATAATATTCGTATTATAAAAATATGATCATAATATAAAATTGAATTAGTTTCAATGATCCAGATATTGGTTCACTTGCATTCATGATGGGTGATGTCACCACTTTTCACCAAAACTTCTCTTTAACGTAAAATAAAAATAAAAAAATAAACAAAATTTGCAAACATCGCACTAACAGGTGTTTTCCAACTATCGACTTTTGTTTCTGCCACATTGGTAGTCTAGTTTCAAACATCTTCATGATGAAAACATACGAATAATGCAGGACATAATAAAGCGAATAAAATAGCATGCATAAAATAATGCATAAATATAATAATGTACTATAAATACTCTCTGTTATTATTAATTTAACACATAAATAATGTACTATAAATACTCTTGTCCGTTATTATTAATATAACACATAAATAATGTTCTATAAATACTCTTGTCTGTTATTATTAATTTAACACATAATGTACTATAAATACTCTTGTCTGTTATTATTAATTTAACACATAAATAATGTACTATATATACTCTTGTCTGTTATTATTAATATAACACATAAATAATGTACTATAAATACTCTTGTCTGTTATTATTAATTTAACACATAAATAATGTACTATAAATACTCTTGTCTGTTATTATGATAGATTTCTGAAACAGAGACATAAAGCACTGAAATTGGAAAATAGAGCAAATACTGAGAAATATTTCCAAAATTCTAAATGCTATTCATTCTCGTAAATTTTAAGAGAAGGAAAAAGAAAAAGATACCATTGAATTTTTATGCTTTCTTTATTTAAAAAGTATAAATATCGCATCCTTTACCTATTTTGTTACCTACCCTACTTTCTGGTGCACGAAATGTCCAAAAGGAAAACGTTGAAGTCATAAAAAATCTACAGATTTTGATAAATCTCCACTTTTTAGATTTTGCCGAGTGAAAAAAAATAATTTTGGGATTTGTGACTGTCTGTCCGTCGGTCAGTGTACCTGTCTGCCCATGAATATGTGAGCACGATAGATGAAATATAGTTAAGATGGAGATCTGTTTCAAATAGTAGACCAAATCTTTCAATAGAAAAAGTGTCTATCTGTCCGTGTGTATGTGAACACGTTAACTCCAAAATTCAACGAGATAATGAAACGAAATTTGACATATGGCCTTTACTTCGAAATTATAGATCTGTATTAAATGTTGGATCTGATTTTTCATAGTCTTCTGTTCTGTTTATACGAATACAGTAACTCATAAATGCAGCGAGCTAGATGGATGCAATTTAGCATGTCGTCTTTAGACAAGATAATAAATTTAGAACCAAATATGTCAACGGGGTGAGATATCACTCCAAAATGTTCTAAATTTTCTTCATTAAGCCGGTCATTCATTTCATAGACAAACTATATATTTTGGAAAGCGAGACGAAGAAAACGATAAAAATTTATGGAAATGAGACAAACGGCTTGCCATGGTTGGAATTCCGTCTGGACTGAAATCGGAACAAAAAAACAGAGGCACCCTGAAAGAGGCTAGCGAAAAGAACAATGCCTTGCGTAGATTGAAGCCTCGCTTTGAGGGTAGCATAAATTAAAATCTGCTGACTGGGGAAAATCGAAGAGGCATTAACAAGAAGCTGTAGAAAGAAAAGCGTTCCACCTACCTTCGTTCAGAATTAGCGTCCTTTTAAATACAAGTGAATGGTGTGCCTGTATTTTTCGATTAAAATGGGTGAAAAAAAACCTGGCTTAGGTCAAATGGCATGGCTTTATACAGTGGAACCTCGGGTATTCGAACCCCAGAAATCCGAAATTTCGGTTAATCCAAGCATCTTTTTTTAAATTTTTTGAAAAACTTCCATTAAAAAATGAAGGAAAAATAGCAATTACGAATCAGAAACAAAGCTAGTGTTTATTCCTAACTTAAAAGAAACATTTGAATTGGTATTTAAGAAAGAATGCAGCATCTTAATTAGTAGAAACAAAATTGGTTTCAGAAACAAAGCTAATGTTCATTCCTAACATAAAAGAAGCATTTGAATTAATATTTAAGAAAGAATGCAGCAGTGGAAACAAAATAGGTTTCAGAAACAAAGCTAATGTTTATTCCTAACTTAAAAGAAACATTTTAATTGGTATTTAAGAAAGAATGCTGCATTTTAATTAGTAGAAACAAAATCGGTTTCAGAAACAAAGCTAATTTTTATTCCTAACTTAAAAGAAGCATTTGAATTGGTATTTAAAGAAGAATGCAGCAGTGGAAACAAAATCAGCGTCAGGAACAAAGCTAATGTGTATTCCTAACTTAAAAGAAACATTTGAATTGGTATTTAAGAAAGAATGCAGCATCTTAATTAGTAGAAACAAAATCGGTTTCAGAAACAAAGCTAATGTTTATTCCTCATTTGAATTGGTATTTAAGAAAGAATGCAGCATTTTAATTAGTAGAAACAAAATCGGTTATCTTCTTCTGATGAAAGGAACTAAACCGGCTTGACGATGCGAATAGCCGCTAGCTTTGAACATAATCTTTCACTGAGCACGCTCAAAGTCCATACTCTACTGCATTTAATATATCAAGAGCATTTTACCGAATTTTCCGGATAACCCGAATTTCCTGGAATCCGAACAGAAATCAGACCCAATTAGTTTGGATTCCCAAGGTTCTACTGTACTATAAAATTTCACAAGTAAACGCCATATAGTATCCGAGAAAGTCAAAAGGAAATACTCGCGATTTTCTGCTTATTTATTAAATCAAGATATTTGCTCTATCTAAACATGTGATTTTTGATATATTTATATTCAAATATAATCTGAAAAGACATAATATTGTGTATTATTTAAATGCTTTGATAAATCAGCTGAAAGTAACTTTCATGTTTTTTATTTATTTTTTCTTCTTATAATAAACGTTTGCATTAAAAATAAAACTTAAAAACATCTCGACTGCTGCTTTCAAAAAGGAAGTAATATATAAAGTGTAAAACTTTGCAACTGTAATATATAGTTACAAAAATATAAATGAATAAATGTTGAAATCAAAAGCTATCATTTGACTGAATTTCCTCCGCTGTTAACATAGAATTACCGGTGTTTCTACTGAACTGTCTAGACTATTATTTTCTGTTATTGCTTCTTTTCCTTCTTCTTTTTTCCTTCTATCTCACTGTGGAAGGAAATTATTTTTCCTGACGAAAGTGTTCTGTAGAAATTGACTCTGAAATTTGGGCTGAAAGTTTTTTGGAACTTTAATTAACATATTTTCTTTCAGCCGTTTCTTGTTTCTGTTGTTCGTTTTTCAATGAGAAATTTGATTTTGTTTCAATAGAAAAAATAAAGAAACCAGCTAAAGGTTTTAAGTTCACATGCACATGGACAGACAGACTTCTATTTAAGGGATTTCATCGGAAATTTGATACAGATTTTCACAATTTTTGGTGTAAAACATCATTTCAAATTTCATTCATCTTGCTTGTTAAGTTTTTGGATTTTCCTTATTCGCTGGCAGACAGGCATAATTCCAGGAATATTTTTTTTCAAACTCGGAGGCGAATTTTTCGAAGATTACAATGCTTTTTCTTTGAACCTTTCGGATATCAGAAAGTAAAAAATTGTTCAACGATGGAGAGTTAAACCGATTACAAAGAAGCGTAGTGAAATAAGACTCCAACAAAACTTTAAAGTATGAGAATGCCGTGGAATTATATTGCTGATAAAAAAGAACATGTTCTATACTTCAAAATACGTCCCCCCTCCCAAATTTTCTATAAAACTTGCATTTACTATGTATCCAAACTATATCATTCATAACAGAATGCCATGTTTTTCACATGCATATGACGTTTATTCAACAGATGGTAACAAACGAATCTACTACTGAATTGTTCTGTTATTTTATCACATTTATACTTATTATTTACTACTGAATTGTTCTGTTATTTTGTCACATTTATACTTATTATTTACTACTGAATTGTTCTGTTATTAATTCTGTAGCATTTATAGATAAAGAGACAAGTTTTTATGTTCATCTGAACAGCACAGCGATGGTTGCTTTATTTTACATTTTCATTGTCTTAACTGCAAAGCTCCTTAATGTCTTGGGAAAATAGTTTTACAGAAGAGAAAATTATATGTTATGTGTGCACTATTTTGAGCAAACAAAATTTTTATAGGAAGCAATTTTTAAATTTAATGTGGTGTAAGATTTTATGTAAACAGAATTTTTTAAATATATTAATAGATAAAAATTACTTCCATATGGGCGAAATATATATGCGTTTGATAGGTATGAATAATTAGAGTTTTCCTATATAAAATGACGTTCTGAATGCAACAGTGCAATCGAATTACACATTTTGTAAAATAACTAAGAAAAACTTGTTTAAATTTTGAACTGATCTGGATTTCAATCAGAAAAGTTTTTAATTAGCAAAATTATTTTTAGTATTTATTATACTGTTTTAGTTTCATATTCTGCAATTGCGCGAAGGGAAAGAAGGTTTATCTCACCACTAGATCGACATCAAGGCAAAGAATATGTCTTTAGTAAAAGTAGTAAATACATTTAAGGGCCTTTTTTTTAAATTCTTTTTGGTAATTATTTTATTGGTTATTTTAGTTATATTAGTTTATTTGGTTAATTTTTATTAGTTATATTTTGGTTATTCTTTTTGGTAATACATTTAATGGCTTATTCTTTTAGATAATTATTTTATTGGTTACATGGTTATACTGACAATTTTGGTTATATTGGCTATTTTGGTTATACTGGTTATTTTGATTATTCTTTTTGGTAATACATTTAACGGCTTATTCTTTCTGCTTTTCGCCATTTAACTATTTAAAGTTTTAATAATTTACTATTTAAAGACGATAAACCCATAATTAACCATCACTTATTCGGTTACCTAATCTAAATCAGTACTTAAAATATTTAAGAATAGTTTTAGCTAATGCAGATGCGATTTGACAACCAAAGAATGCTACTAAATCAAGTTTAACACTTTTTATACATTTCAACTGCATCTAATTTGGAAGTCACATGACTAAAATGGGAACATATTCAATCACAGTTTTTGATAGTGTCTGCTAGGATTTCTATTAAGTTATATATGTTTTTTATAATTTTGTTTTCAGCCTATTCATCTATTTTTTTCTTTATTTCATTGATATGTAAATCGGAAGTCACATGATTTAAATGTCCGTAGGAAAGCTATTTTGCTGTTTATATCTAAATTTATTCTTTTATTTCTGGACTAGTAATCATTTTTACCATTTCAACAGCCTTATCAAGACAACAACAATAAAGCAACGTGAACTGTAAATAATTCCATTTCATTTTTAAAGCCACATTTTCAACCAGTTGCGCGTTGTATAAAATATTTATAAATTTATCAAACGAAATATAAAAAACATTGTATTAGCCTAATTTTGAAAATAAACAAATATAATACGTTTTTAATTTGAAGCGTACGAAAACATTTCGCAAACGATAAAACCGAAATAAAATAACACTAAATCTTTCTATAAATTATTTTCTACTGAAAATAAATTGATATCATCATGTATAATGATATATGTCAAAAAGATAGAATATCTTAGAATAAAGATTAAACTTTTCGCAAAATTAATCTAATGCAAGAAACATAAGTCTCCCAGAATTCATTCTCAATTTTTATCTGTTGCTTTTCTTACAATATCAAATGATTATCGATTGAATGAAAGCCATGTGCTCCGTAAAATCTCGTCTCTCTTTCTTCAGTTTCTTTTCTTTCTTTATCAGAAAAGAAATCGCAATAAAAAAAGAAGAAAGAATAATGAAAATAGGAGACTTAGCTTCTTTTAGTTGTAAGAAAGATACGTAATCAATAAATGTTGAAAAAGTATAACAACGTTTTTGCTTTTTTGAAAGATTTTCTAGTAATTCAAAGCCTGAGCGTTCAAATAAAATTTTTAAACTAGAGAAAAGGTAAAATTTTATTTTTGTTTGTTTTTTGATAAGTGATCGCAAATACTTTTTGAGATAGTTTATTTGTGTTTATTAATTCTCCGTTGTTTTATGTGTTTTATTTTCAGGTACAGTAAACTTTTTGCAAATATGTTAAAAACAGAGAATGTTTTACTTGAGTTTTTTTTTATTGTTTCTGGTTGCATAATTGTTCAGTATAGGCTTATTTTTCGATTACGAAAGATGAAAAACATTCGATTTTTTTTTTGTTTTCTTTATGATTACTATCATTATTGTGAAAATAAGATAATATTTTCTTTTCAAACTCATTAGAACGAGAGCATGAAAAAGCATATTTTGAAATTGCCATACTTCTGAAAGCCTTCAATTTTTTTGTTTGTTTATTTATATTTTTTCACAAACGTATTCCAAAAAAACCCCCCAGAATACAAATAATTGTCATATAATATTTCTAAAAGCATTCGAATCACTAAATTCTTTTTTTTTTGTAAATGATTATAAATATTCTTTATAGGACAGTCAACAGAGATACCAAATGAAGTTTCGTTGCCGAAAATTTATTTGTAAATATTTTATTTTTGTTTTTATCAATTTATTTTTTACAAACGTGTTCAGATGGGCAGCAGCAATAAAGCAGATGGTTGTGGGTTTTTTTTTGTTTTTAGTTTATTTATTGTTGAATAAAACTAAATAAATTATAAACAAGAGAGATGAAAGGAAATTCTTGCTACAAAAATTGTAACTGTATATTTGTTATATTAGGCATAATTTTTTGTATACATTTTTATACAAGAATAACTTTTTTTCAAATAAAAATCGACTTCCATTGACTAGTTAAACTGTATACACTGTGTTTATTAATACTACAAAAGGTTCGTTTTTTCCCCCATCTGTTTTGGAGAATATTCAGAAAAAAGCATCTGAAAGTAAATAATATTTATACGAAATAAAACTTTTTTTTCCGTAATTAAGGAGTCAAATAACTATAAAGTACTTTTAAATAAACTTGTCTAAACTTCATCGATTTCTAGGAACACGTGTGATTGTAATATTTTGATATAACATGCTTTTGCTATTGTTAAAAGATTTCAAATATTTTTTTCTTTACATTTTCTTTTTCAATTTCTTTTTGCAATCAATTATTTTCACACGAATCCTGTCGAAACTGCCGCGCGAATTTAATTTTAGAATCTTTTGTTCATCTTGTAGAAGGAAAAGCGTAAATCAACATGCAGTGATATATTTGATGACGTTTGAAATTATTTTTGCCATCTTGAAATCCACAGACTTCGTTTTCATGATTGTTTGAGACTAACTAACTGTTTTATAGATTATCCTCAAAAATCTGTAAAAAAAATCGAAAATGGTTAAAAATTGCCTTTAGGAATAAAAATTCAAAACAGTTGTTTCTTTGCATGTTTTTATCAGTTCTTAATATAAATAAAATAGCTTTCTACTATAATCGTGTCGATGTAGAAAATACATAAAATAGTAACCAATAAGCAGAAATATTGTTTCTTAGCTAACGGTCCCGTTGTTATAGTAACCGTATCCTCACCACCAGAAAGTTAAGGTTCTAATAAATTATTCTATTCTTTTATGTGTTTGTCTTCGGATGAATTTATTTTGTTTTTTACTTAAAAAAACATTTGAGCATTTGATGGAATCTGCTTTCGCTTTGTTATGTTTATAAATATGCTAAAATGAAGAACAGCTTTGAGTTTAATTTCGCAAACGATTTTTAAATCTTCTAACTTCAACGAATGTGATTTTATTTCTTCTGCAATTTGTGTATTAAATTCAGAATTAATTTTGTAAATATTGCTAAACTGTGTGAAGGCTTTGATAATAATAATAATAATAAATACACTATTGCTTCTATATTTATAAATTAAACTTTTTTATGATTGTCGACATCAGCTCTTCATTTGAAAAACTCAGTCATGAAGTACGATTTAACAATATTATAAATTGCATTTTATGAATTTTAATATATTGCTTTGTACAAAATACGATTTTTCGTAGTTAGCATCCGTTTACCTCGCTTTTAACTGCAGATGATTTTTTTAAATATTCTAAAATTGAGACCACTTTGCCTGTCTCTCTCTTTTTCTGAGAAAATCATTTATTTTTCCTGATTTTCATGTTTCAAATTATTTTTCCATTATCTCTTTTCTGCATTAGCAAAACTTGTCATGGTTTCATTTCATATACAAGATGAATTTTAAACAATCATTGCATTCTGCTTCGTGTCATTTAGTACCTTTATGAAAATACTACATTAACAGTTAATGGGAGATTTATTTAAATTTTTGACTGACATCACAGGTTTTTGCTTAAAGTAATGATTTTCAATTAATTGAACTGAATTGAATTAATAATATTTTGACTTCATGTCATCTCATAGGGGCCGTTCAAATATTACGTAAGCACCTAGGGGGGGAAGGGTGTATGAGTGATACTTATGTAAGACATTAAAATATAATAACAGATATGGAAAAATGGCTTCAGCAACCTTGGTCAGCATCTGAATAAACGATGGGCAAGTTCAAAATTAAATTTAAAACATATCTATGTTCTTTTAAGATTGTGATAAGCTAAGAAATTTTCTTAAACAAAATTATAAGGAAATTAAACATACATTTTTTTCATTTTAAGCCCAGTTTGAGTTTTTTATTTGAATTAAGTCCTAAACTTTTTAAAATTAGATTATTACTGTTATACGTTCTGTAAAAAAAAGAACGGGGGGGGGGGTTGCAGTTTGCTTACGTAATTATAAGAGGTTTTGCTATTTGCTTATTTTTGCTGACAAGGGGGGGAGGGGGGATCAAAAATTTCCAAAAACATGCTTACGTAATATTTGAACGGCCCCATACAGTTAATCGTGCATGGTTTGAAAGATTTTTTTTTATTCAATTTGATTATTTAAATGGCCCGCAGTTGTATAGAATTTTTGAATTACAAGATAGAAAGTCAAAAACCATTTCATTTCATTTATTTATTTAATATTTTTGAAGTCAATTGGTTGGTCGAAGATTTGATTGATTGACTTAATCAAATTGTGGACTTGTAAAGCTCAAGAAAATTTATTTCCCCTTATTTCTTTAATAAAATATTTGGTGGATTTTATATGTCCTTTATTACGAAACCTTTTAAAATTCGCGTTTACTCTAAGCATTGGCTGATATATTATTTTGTTTTTTGTATTTTTCTGGCAAATATTCGTCATATTTTGTTCGTAGTCTTTTTTTAAAATTTATTTCTTATATATATATTTATGCTTTTAAATTTGTTTGTTTGTTGAAAGAGCTATCTTTAGGAACTTCTTTTTTATATGCACTGAATATTATGCAGTTTAAAAAAATTAAAGAAAATTATTTAAAAAAATTGTTGAAGGTTTTTTTGGTGGGAGGGAGGCAAGACGGATTCAATGTCTGTCCTTCTGAGAAGTTTCTGTTTTGTTAGTACTTTCCAAAAATAGTTAAAACTTTAAAAAAAGAGTACATTTTTAAAGTTCTAAATCTTTAATTTAAGTTTTTAATTATACCGTAAACTTAACTATCATGCAACCTCTTTTTTCCCCCCTTGAAAGATGCATGCACTAAACTTTCCCAGCATACCTCAGTGCACCACCTCCTCACGAACACATTCTAAATGCTGCTTTCACCCCTTACATTCTGTCCGAGCAGGGAAGGCATGTAGAAATTCTCAGGACAAATTAAATGAACCTTATGCCGGGGAGGCTATCCCAGAAACTTCTCCCCTTTCTGAACGACCTTCCATCCAAGAATTCTTCGAACCCTACATTAGCAGCTGCGTCCACGCGAACAGGACCCTGCTACTCAACATTCTGCCTGCGCTGCTGCACCCCGTCGCACACCCCTCCTCTTTACCAGTAAAGAGCGAAATTCCGTGGACTCTTGCGTGAGTTTCTTCAACCCCCCCCCCTTGCCTTTTCGAACACACCCCTCTCTCTGCTCTCTCTCGCTCCTTAGAGCAGCACGGGTCTCTAAATTTGCGCTCGCCGCTAGTCCACCCCCCGTACTCTCCAACCCCCCTTTGTGCGCACCTTAGGGCTTCCAAACGATATAAAAAAAGAAGCATAAAGGACAGCAGCGAAGGAAAAGGGAGGAAAGGAAGGAAAAAAAAAGGAACGAAAATAATAATAAAAAAAGCCAAGTTCATGGCGTGTACACCCTAGCTCCAGCGAGGGTGGTAAAAGACAATGGCGGGGGCTCGAGCCATGATGGCCGGTAAGAAAAAGAGGCTGAACAAAATAATAAAAAAAGTATATATAAGGGTAGGCAGCCTTCTTTCGTTCCTTTTCACTCCCCCCACTTTCTTCCTTCCCCTTCCCCTTCACCTCTTGTTCCATCGCCGCCATCATGCTTTAATTCCCCCCCTTCCCCTTCTTTTTTCGAACAGAAAAAAAAAATAATAAAGAAAGGAAGGAAGAGAGGGAAAAAAATAGAACAGAAACTGGCCTCCCTCCAGCAAATTTTACTCGGTGGTCTCCCACAGCTGGGCCAGTACTGGCAAAAAGACTGGCCGGGCGTAAATACACCGTCTTCTTCCATATATCCGTGCGCCCTTCCCTTTGCACAGCAAAAACCAGAAGCGGCAGGAAAAGCCGTTTGGTCAATATGGCGGCTGGAAAAGAAGGGGAGGGGGCTTATATTCTGTCGTCTGCTGTGCTGCTCCACCCCTTTCGTGATGGCGTACAGACGATGAGAGAGAAGTGTAGGGTTGAAACCATTTTGTAAAAGAGGGAACTAGTAGAGCATCAGCATAGAATGCCCTGTCAAGTCGTCTAGACCTAGAGTAATTGAATGTAACCTTGCAGACGGTTTTGGAAATGTCACAGAAAGTGTCGATAAAAGTTCCCATGCTAGTGAATCCGTGGAATCAAGCAATTGGAAGGGTGTCACGAAATATTCTAAAGGTCGTCCCTGTTTTCCGAGCAACCCCAATATCAGATACTCCGGTACTGAAAGTCAGGGCTACACAGATAATTGGAAATGCTCTTAAAAATCATGTTTACTAAG